>JAAIIK010000050.1:603777-626987 GCA_014706435.1 Silurus glanis | reverse complement strand
ACACACACACACACACACACACACACACACACACACACACACACACAGAACAAGAGTTCTGTTGATGGGCAGCATTTCCACTCTGTCTAATGTATTGTATCGTTATGGCTCTTGGCCCATGTAGGAGTGTGTGCTCCTGTTCAGCAGAGAGATGATACAGCAGATCAGTGGGCTGAGCCACTGCCTCCCTCTCGGCAAATGCAGAGCTGAACTTCATTGTAATGTGAATGTGGACTTGGACATGCTCTGAGTTTCTTTTTAGGAGAGCACTTCCTTATGAACTCTCCTCAATGCCTGATTATTCTGTGTGAGCATCTCATTTATTTTACGATAATGCATAGAAGAAACCTAATACTGTGACTAAATACCAATAACAAAAACCTATCAATCATTGTCAGATAATCTGTTAACCACAAAGTCTCTGATGCATGCTGGTCAGCTTGATACTTTACACTTTCACACATGATTATGAAATTAGCATAAGCGAGTAATGTGCTTCCCCAGTGCTTGCGAGTCAAGCGGAGGTCATGACGCCGCATTAGTGCTGATTTAGTTTTCTTTCAAAGAGACACGTTCAAATGTTTATTGCTAATATACTGCATCCTTGTCATATAATTGCATTGAATATATTATACATAATGCTGTTAGATTTCAGTTAGATTTTTATTTTAAAGGGAACCGTAAAAGATTAACATGAAATTCTTGTCGTTTTCTTGCCGACACATTTGCGTCATAAACGTGTGACTGCAGGATAGACGAGAGTGACATGTGACCATGACAGAGTATGTGTTCTTGGCTGCTTCAGTGGACAGAAATATTTTGCTTGCTAAAAGTACAAGTGATTACAAGCTCTCAGCAACTGAATACTCAGATCCTTGCTGAGAAATGAAGACTAGCTATTAGATAAGCTGGACAGAGCAGGATGCAACCTTTATCGTGGTGGTAAACCGAAGAAAATGTTGCAATTAAGAAAAAGGAAAAAGATGTATTAAGTTGCGGGAAAATAATGTACTGGCTGGGATTGATGGTCTATCATCTTGACCACCTAGGCATGTGTTTTGTAAGGGTGTCCTCGACTAAGGATTTACATAGGCGAATCAAAATGATCAAGTCTTGCCTATATTCGACTGATAATTAAACCATGTCTATGTGTGTGTGCTTGTGTGTGTACGGGTCCTGGAGTTGTAAAACAGTTGTAGTAGTTGTGGTAGTAGTCGTAAAACTGTTCCTTATAACATTTTAAAGCCACAATGTACCGAACATTACATAAAAATAGAAAATAATATCTATAAAAATATGTCAGATCAATAAACCTAAAAAAATAACAATTCAATAACTGCAGATAGGCCACACTGAAGACAGGATTTGCATTTCACATGTCGGCAAATCAAATTAAATCGACTAAATCGCCTGTGCGAGCACACTTTAAGTACAGCGCAACATCGATGCACCGAAAAACAATCAAAAATTAATTTACAGAATGAAATAAAACAGACTATACCTTTACAGAATATCTCAGACATTGTTAAATATTTAAATCCCTGCCACCATGATGCTCCTGTGGCTCATGGATCAGGGAAAGTGAAAAATCTGACACTGGGGGGCTTCTTTCTTTTCACGTTTTTATGTACAACATTATTAAAATAGGCTGTATATTGAGGCATTGGGAGAAATCCGGTAGTTCTATGTGAAGTAAGACATTGAGCACCCCCATATAGCCAAAATGTCATGATCCTTGTTACATAACACCTTTGCGAAGATTTGACTGTAAAATTGGTAGTCGAATCAGGCTCCTCCTATGGTATCATCAAATATTTGACTATTTGGGGTCATCCCTCGTGTTTTGAGCTCAAACACCATGACCACCTAGGCCTGTGTTTTGGCTGCCTCTGTTCCACAAGCAATGTAGGTAAGGCACTCTAGAATACAGTAAAAAAAAATCTCTAAGGGCATTTGTTGTGTACAGTGGTCAAGCTTCTGCTTTCACTTTTAAGGGCAGTAGTGTCTCAGTGGTTAAAGTACTAGGTTAGGGAGGATACAGGCAAATGTTTGGCACTTAAATGCAGCCCATAACTTTGCTCTAGGGGTGCAGTAACATGGCTGACCCTGTGCTCTGGTCTCAGTTTCTTTACAATCTGGGTTAGGTGAAGCAAATCATTTCACTATACTATTAGTAAAGTCCAAAATTAAGGGTTAATTTCCACTTGCTTGCATGCAAGATAAAGTGTGTGCACTCATAAGTGTGTCGGATCCCTTGTGAATATGCCAGCATACTGGGGTCACATCCAGAAACCAGAGTGTGTTCTGCAGTTCTACAGTGGCCTGTTCTACTGTCAAAATGGGGCTATCAGCAACACTGGTTGTTTAGTCTGTGAGATCTGTGCAATTCGCCCTACCTATAAACCACAATTCACAGTGAATTTGTTCACAAAACAAATCAACTGCTATTGTTCCAAATCATGTAAATCTCCAGTCCACAAACCGGGGACTGCTGCAGGATATCAGTCTGGTAATTAAGTCTTATACACAAAAGATATGCATCTCCCATTTCCACAGCTTCCTTGCCCATTTAGATTTTCCATCTGTCCCCCAGGCTTTGAAGGCATGCCTCAAAGTAGAACCTGTGCCCTGTACTGACATCTCCTATACCTTTACTTTTGACCAGAATCTTTATGATATTATCATTCATGCTGAATTGTATAAGGTACAAAATTTCATTTACACTGCAACCAGCATTTCAGCCAAATAGGGAGTACAGTCAATCCCCGGAACTCGCGGCTCAAAAAAATTGCGGGTTCTAATTTGGAACCTAACTAACAGCAAGTTGCGGTTTATCTTAAAATGCACAGGAATCCGCAGCGGGACCGAATGTTCAGGAAAGTTAAGAATAACATTTTAAACTTTGTATTTAGTCAAATACTGTACACATTTACGTTTATAAAGTGACATAATGTCTAGATGAATTCACTAAGGTACCATAGGGGCTGCGTCCAAAATTGGCGGATTTCCTATACTCTTAGAACGTAACCCCTGCGAGTTCTGGGGAACCACTGTATATATGTTTGTCACCACTCAGAACCTTGGTCAATGTCATCTTTCAGGATCTCAAGATCACACCCATGCTTTAATCAAGCGTGACTCTGTTTGTGATTGGTCAGTGACAACTGCATGACAACCAATCATCCACATGTTGGAATATGTAGAGAAAGTTGTGCCACACATGTTAAGACATGGTAGAAGCTACAGCTAACTCAAAAGGACTATTGGGGGGGCATGATATATTTCTGCTTGAATAGAGAGGGCCAAGTGTTTCTTGAATGCAGTTTCTATGGCCTGTTTGGGCATTTTCTAAATTAAGGGCCAATCCACCCAAATATTCATTTCAAATGCCCTTAATTAATTTTCCACATTAAATTCAGTGTTGAAAATGTATATTATTATACATATATTATTCATATATAATGAAATTCTGGGACAATGTTTTACAAGTTCTTGCATTGGCACATTGGCATATTTTCACATTAGTTAATGGTTTTGTACACTACCCACAATGCAAATGAACTGCTGTCTGTTAGTGGCGAATTAGCTCTTGCTTCAAAGCATGGAAAATCTGGCTCTTGTCAGTGAGCCAGATCATTTGGCTCAGCTCACTAATAAAAGCTGACTTTTTCAGCCCCCATTTGGTTGAGTGCCATTTTATTTTAACCGAATAAAGTTTGTCAATTTGCCTTTCTCAAACTGTGGTTACAATATTTGATGAAATCCTGTGCTTTCTGTGATTATTTTTAATTGCATTTAAAGGTAAATCATTTTAAAATCTGCCCTAAAAAAATTAGTAAACATCAGTAAACATCATATCATTTTACCTGCTGTGTCTGTGCTCCATTGAGGAGATTAATTCCTGTTCATCCTGATAACTGATTGCCTCCCCTTGACTACATTCAGTACAGTACATTTTCAATAAGCAGCAGTGCAGTGGATCTTCCTTGTCATGCTGCTGCATACACACAAAGTCAAGCAGATGTTCAAAAACAGGTTCCATTGAAGCATTTTAATTTAATTATACAGTGTGAGAAACAGCACTGTGTACATATATAAAACCAAAAAGCAGGAGCCTGTTGTTAAGCATTCCCAAGTGGGGTAACAGAACAGAATTGTCAGGAGATGCTGCGTGGCTGGGAGTCAAGGGAGTTGGCCAAGTTTTCTGTTCACTCTGTGTGAAAGGGATAGCATTTTTTTCTGCCCTGTCAATCACAGTAAGACGAGGGCAGACTCCCTGCCCTCTAAATATTCTGTGACTTCGAAATAAAAGAGGAAATAAGGGGGAAAACAATAAAGGTTTGTGTTAATATAAAATCTTGGAAAAATTTAGAATGGCATTTAAGAAATAAAAAAGAAGAAGGAAAGAAGAAGGAAGCACGGCAGGGATGCAGGGGGTGTGGCTTGGAGACACAGCATCTCGTTCCCTCAGGGAACTAGGGTTATATACGTAACCTAGAGACATTGCCTTTCAAGGAGCTTGACCAGTTCCTGCTTAGTGTGTAAGAGCACAGCCAGAGTGCAGGACAGAGGAGCAAGGAGGTCAAGGTTAAAAGATAAGATAAGATATACCTTTATTCGTCCCACAGTGGGGAAAATTCTTTGTTACAGCAGCAAAGGAAATAAATAAAAAAAAATAATAATAAATGCAAATATATAAAAGAATATACACATACTATAAGCAGCAGAGGAAAGAAAATAAAAATAATAATAATAATAAATGCAAATATATAAAAGAATATACACATACTATAATATACAGTATATACACAGTACAATGTATAAATACAATAAGGGAAGAAAAAAGTACGCATTGCAGGTAGTATTTTCCCACAGGTGGTATTGCACGTATTGCAGGTAATTATTGCACATATTGCAGGTAATATTGCACATATTGCAGGTAATTATTGCGCACATTGCAGGTAATATTTCACATGTTGCATGTAATATTGCACACAGGTAATGTTATTGCACAGCTAAAAAGTAATAACAGTGTTGTATTTTGGTGACTGGTTTTACTGGGAGCAGCTTTGATTGTAAAGTCTAATAGAGCAGGGAGAAAAGACCTTCTGTAACGCTCCTTCAGACACTTAGGGTGTAACAGTCTGTCACTGAAGGAGCTGCTCAACGATGTAACGGTTACATACAGGGGGTGAGAGGCGTTCTGCAGTAATGATGATAGTTTTGCTACCATTCTCCTTTCTCCCACCTCCTGTACAGTGTTCAGAGGAATCGCCAGGACTGAGCTGGCCTTCCTGATCAGTTTGTCCAGTCTCTTCCTGTCTGCAGTAGAGATGCTGCTGCCCCAGCAAACCACTCCATAGAATATGGCTGAGGCCACCACAGAGTCAAAAAAGGTCTTCAGTAGCTCTCCTTGCACTCCAAAAGACCTTAGTCTCCTCAGCAGAAAGAGTCCGCTCTGCCCTTTCTTGTAAATTGCCTCAGTGTTGTCTGTCCAGTCCAGTTTGTTGTTTAGGTGAACACCCAGGTATTTGTTAGAGTCCACTCTCACAATGTCCTTTCCCTGAATGTTCACTGGTGATGAAGTTTGTTTGTGCCTACGGAAATCCACCACCAGTTCTTTGGTTTTCCCCGCATTTATCTGGAGGCAGCTCCGTTGGCACCAGTCCACAAAGTTCTGTATAAGTCTTCTGTACTCCCTGTCATCCTCATCCGTGATCAGACCGACGATGGCAGAGTCATCAGAGAACTTCTGTATGTGATAGGTTGCTGAGCTGAACATGAAGTCTGCAGTGTAGACGTTGAAGAGAAACGGGGCTAGAACCGTTCCCTGCGGGGCTCCAGTGTTGCAGACAATCATGGCAGACTCACAGTCACGAGTCCTCACATACTGTGGTCGGTCTGTGAGGTAATCCAGTATCCAGGCAGACAGATGATGGTCCGCTCCCATGTACACCATCTTATCCCTCAGGAGCGCAGGTTGGATGGTGTTAAAAGCACTAGAGAAGTCAAAAAACATGACTCTCACAGTGCTCCCAGCCTTTTCCAGGTGTGAAATAGCCCGATTTAGGAGGAAGATGACTGCGTCCTCCACTCCAATGCCAGGTTGGTAGGCAAACTGAAGTGGATCCATTGATGGGCTCACCAGAGGTCGGAGATGAGTGAACACCAGCCTCTCCAATGTCTTCATCAGATGCAAGGTCAGTGCTACAGGTCGATAGTGTCCGAAGTCTTTTGGGCGCGACGTCTTTGGAACAGGCACCACGCAGGATGTTTTCCATATCTGTGGCACCTTTCCCAGCCTCAGGCTCAGGTCAAACATGTACAACAATATGCCACACAGCTGGTCTGCACAGGTCTTAAGTAGCCTGGAGCTGATGCCGTCTGGGCACGCAGCCTTCCTCGCTTTGATCTTCCTAAGCTCCATTCTCACCTGGGCTTCTGTGAGGAGCAGTGTGTATTGGTTGGAGTGTTGACTGGAGGGAATTGCGGGGGGGGGGTAATAGGTGTGTTGTGTATTGACTGTGAGCTGATAGCAGTACAGAGAGAGGTGGGGCTGGAGCTGCTTGCTGTGGAAGCAGAGAAGGGGGATTACAGCAGGGGGGACTGGATGGGGGCAGGGGAGGGTAGCTGATCAAATCTGTTAAAGAATAGATTCAGATCATTTACCCACTTCTGGCCACCCTCAGCCTGAGAGCTGGGCTCCTTATGACCAGTGATGGTTTTGAGCCCCTTCCACACACCGCTGATGTTGTTCTGCTGCAGCTGATCCTCCATCTTCCTCCTGTAGCATGCTTTTCCTTCCCTGATCTTCTTTCTCAGTTCTCTCTGGAGAGTTTTCAGCTCTTCCTTGTTTCCTGATTTAAACACCCTCTTCTTCTCTTTAAGGAGAGTCTTTATATCAGGGTTGATCCACGGTTTGTTGTTGGGAAAACACCGTACAGTCCTGGTGGGTACAGTATTCTCCACACAGAAGTTGATATAGTCCGTAATACAGTCTGTTAAATTGTCAATATCCTCCCCATGTGGATTGCACAATTCCTCCCACATAGTTGTTTCAAAACAGTCTTTCAGAGCCTCACTGGTCTCATCAGACCATGTCGTCACTGTGCGGGAGGTAGCTGGTTGCCTGCATACAAGGGGTTTGTACACAGGTAGGAGATTAACCAGGTTGTGATCCAATCTTCCCAAGGGGGGGAGGGGTGCTGATGTATAAGCCTCCTTTGAGTTTGCATAAAATAAATCCAGTGTTTTATTGTCTCTGGTGTGGCATGAAACATACTGAGTGAATGTGGGCAGAGTGGAGGATAAAGGGGAATGATTAAAGTCTCCAGAGATAATGAGAAGGGCATTCAGGCTCTGTGTTAACAGTCTGTTAACAACAGAATGCAGGACATCGCATGCCGATTCCCCGTCAGCAGAGGGGGGAATATACGCAGCTATCGCGATAACATACGAGAATTCCCTCAGCAGATAGTACGGCCTCATGCTAACGGCTAACAGCTCAATGTCCTTACAGCAGATCTGCTCTTTAATAGTGATGTGTCCAGTTTTACACCATCTATTATTCACAAACACTGCCAGTCCTCCTCCCTTTCTCTTACCGCTCTCCATCGTTCTGTCCGCGCGTAGTAAATCAAATCCATCCAGAGCCACGGTCATATCCGGTGTTAGCTTGGTTAGCCATGATTCCATGAACAGCATGATGCTACATTCCCGGAATTCCCTCTCATGCCGGGTAAGAGCCGCTAGCTCGTCCATCTTGGTGGGTAAAGATCTTACATTTCCCATGACGATGGACGGGAGAGTTGGTCTGTAACGTCTCCTTTTAGTCCGACACATAGCTCCAGCACGGTTCCCCCATCTTCTCCTTCTTAGCTCGCGGGGAATATCCGTTTTTTCTTCTAGTAGCATCGGCGTGTTGCGGAATGCTAACAGCTGATCCCTGGTGTAAACAATAGGACCATGGCTGTAAACAGAGTTTCCAGACGCGACCTGTGAAGACAGGTCATGGTGGAACTTCGGGCACCTTAGGTACATACCCTGGTCTATGGTAAAGAAAGGCACTGACCATTCCAGGAGTGAACTCTAGCAGGGATGGCGCCACAGGGAGAGTCTGTAGGTCACCGACCCTCTTCAGGGAGGATATAGCCAGAAGAAAGGCAGTCTTAACTGACAAAATCTAAGGGCCACTTCGGCCAATAGCTCGAAGGGGGGCTTTGACAGAGCCTCCAGCACGAAGGCCAAGTCTCACACAGGCACTGAGACAGGAACACAGGGTTTTTCTACACATCTAATGCTCGAAGGACTCGCCGCGAGACCTTGATGGTGCAGAGTGGGTTGCCCTTGTGGGAGAACAACTAAGAAGGTGGTTCTCTGTACTAGAGAAAGCACACTCTTCTTGGCTTTTCGTCTTAACCCCAGCTCCTTCATACAGGCGAGAATGTCTTGATGCCGGACTGTGAGAAGCTCTGATTGAGCTAACATCAACCAGTCATCAATATAGTTCAGAATGCGAATGTCCCGGAGTCTCAGCGGGGTCAAAGCCGCATTCATGCGCTTCATGAAGGCGCAGGGTGAGAGCGCAAGGCGAACGGGAAGACTCGATATTGGTAAGCTTCACCCCCGAAAGCAAACCTTAGGAACCTCCTGTGAGCCGGAAGGATGGATATGTGGAAACATCCTTTAGATCTATTGTGACAAACCAGTCCTCGGACCTGATCTAAGACACGACCTGTTTGAGGGTGAGCATCCTGACCCTGAGCCTCATTAGCAAGCGGTTCAAGAAATGCAGATCTAGATCCAACCCCCTCATCCTTCTTTGGAACCACAAAGTACCAGCTGTAGACCCCGGACTCTCTGTCTAAAGGAATGACCACATCAATGGCCTCCTTCCTTAAGAGAGCCAGTACTTCTTGTTCCAGGACCAGATCCTGCTCGGTTCCCACCACTTAGTTCTCTCTACAGAGCGCAGGACCCACTGAGACACTTCTGGTAGGCTTTCCCAGGCTGCCAGGAAGTTTCTTAAGGGAACCAGTCTCTCAAGACTGGTCTCTGGCTCATGCAGAGTGGCTGGAGCAGTGCTCTGAAGCCGTTGTGGCCTCCTGAGAGGCGGCGGGTCTCCTCCATCTGCTACAGGATTGGGTGGAGATGGAAGGAGACACCCGCTGGAGTTGGCTGTGCCCTGATAACCGTACCATGGCAGGGTTAACAGACTGACCTCCTGTCGGTGCTGAAGAGGGACAGGCACTGTATAATGAGGTGTAGACCAGCTTTCTAGAACTGAGACCCCTTGATTGTCAAGGTCTCTGCGTCGAAGCCCGCTTGCTGCAGATGACGGCCCTCAGGTCCGCCCTGGAAGCGACGAGGGAGGTAGGGCTTAAACGCTACCAACTGTTTCTTCACCTCCTGGAACTTGTCAACGACCGCACCTACATCTCCAAACAAGCCATAAGGAACCATCGGGGCATTTAGCAGGAAGGCTCTGTCCCTGTCAGGAATACTAGAGCTGACATGGACCGCCCCACGGCCTTGGCCGTTTCCTTGGTGGCCCTGATAGCTAGGTCACCTGACCGATGTAGCTCCTTAACATCCTCAGCCCCAGAGCCAAATCCCTCATTCATCTCCCGCAGCAGGTCAGCCTGGCATGCCTGCAACACAGCCATAGTGTGGAGGCAACCCGCAGCCTGACCATGTAAGCCTTGCCTACCAAAACCGAAGTCAATCGCAACAGCTTGGTGGGCAGAGCCGGGGCCTTAAGGGATGCTGCTACACTCAGGGATAGACAGCCAGGCAGCCAGTGTCTCTTTAACCGTGGGCTCGCTGGTCTCCATAATTTCCCTTTGCTCGGAGGAAGAAAGAAGGAGCACAATGCTGCTTCTACTGGGGGAAGAAACCGCCAAAAACGGCATGCTTCCAAACCAGGGAGTGAGTGCTAGACCAGGCAGATGAGGCGGTAGAAAGGGGCATGCCCATCTCCAAGCCCTCTGCCAGGTCTGCTTGCGAGCCCCATGACATCTGATGACGCTTTGCCTCAGCACCAGCAGGGCCAGAGCCGTGAGGGAAAGCGCCCTCCTCAAAGAGCGCGTTTTGGGAGCGGAGGGTCCGCATGGACATGCGGCTACATTGCCACCGCCGGTGACGTCGCGTCTCTCCATTGGCCGGATTAGACACATGATTCAGAGCGTGGACAACGTGGAAGTGTCCCCAAACTTTGCGACTCAGTTTGAGTTTCTGAAAGGGAACTTAGAATCTTTATGTTTCTAGAAGTGGGACTTCACACACAATAGGGAGAACCTGGCAAACTCTATATAGAGAGTAACCTAAGCTCAGGACTGAGCTGTAAGGCAGCAACACTACATACACTATATGAAAAAAATTATGGAGGCACACAATTGTATAGGATGTCTTTAGAAGTGATAGAATTTAATTTTCCCTTTAGTTGAACTAGGAAACCCAAACATGTTCCAGCACAACAATACCCCTGTGCACAAAGCAGGCTCCATAATGATTTACATGGGATGGAGCTCTCCTTACCTCTAACTGCACCCAGGCCTCCTCACCCTACATCAGTGCCTAACTTTACTAACAACTTTGTGACTGAATGAGCCAAATCCACCGTTCAAAATCTAGTGGAACTGAAGAGTGGAGGTTATTATAAAAGCTAATAGGGATTAAACGTGGACATGCATAACTTAAATTCAGGTATAATAAAAGTTTGCATGCCAGCTCTAATGTGTGAAGCACTGGGTGAATTGTGTGTTCATGCTTACCTTTATAATATTTTTGGTGCAATTCTTTTTAATCAACTCAACCCTGCCTTTCTATGTTTACATGACACACATTTGTGTATATATATATATATATATATATATATATATATATATATATATATATATATATATATATATATATATAAAAGAATTCAAGCACTGCTTTAATTTAATATAATTAATATAATGAAACAAGGTAAAATAATTTTGTATTATTTTGGGAATAAAACCTGAAAGCAAACAGTTTTTTACATCTCAACAATAATTTCTAGTGTTTCATAACAAGGTTTATTAGGTTTTGATATAAATTGGCACCTTTCCAAGCTAATTTAATGCTCACTGAGTGCAACCCTAAAAGCCCAAAACCTCTCAAAGATAAATTGGGCTGTAAAGCTTGTAAATGGTTTAAAAAGCAACTGATTAATTAATTGAGTTGATGGACCTTTTGAAGCATCTGATGTAATTAACTGATCGCTTTAATTGAGTGTGGATGGAGAAAGCATGAACGTTCCACAGCCATTATTATAGTATTGTCTAATCATTCATAATTCCAGTCTAACATTCACAAATTGGTTTAATTTTGCATCTAGTGGGCACATGTGCTTGGTTTTTGGATTCAAGTTCGATTGGGTGTGTGAGTTTGAGTGGAGCTTCTCACTGCATGAGTGATTGATAGGATGAGATGGAATTTTAGGATTTTTATGCATTGGTACTTCATTGTATAATTTATTTTATGATTTTTATAGATTATATTTCATTTTATTATTTAATGTATTATTCAATTTTAGGGTGGTTTTTTATTTGGTGCAACATTATTTAACACCCTGGATTTTTGCTCAAATTTTCTTTATTTTACTAGTATGTTCTACAATCCCTCACTGGATTTTCCCTCAATGTTATCTACCTATTAATAATTTCATACTATGTGGAGATTCTTACGTGTTCACCCTTTTTTCTGGCTCATTACAAATTGCCTCGCATGTTCCTCAGCTCACTGGCATAGTTTGACACCTCAAAAAAGCTTGAATGCCCCACACTGCCAGCTGTAGCAGTCCTTTGCTCTTCCATTCCATCTCTCTCTGAACCCTTTTACTGTATGCAAATGTTGTTTTTGCTTCTTTCTGTAGCCGCTAATCACGTTGTTGTGGTCTAAGCTCTAATGGCTTCTAAGAGGAGCGCAAATTTGTTTTAAACATGCAGTTGCTAGGTTCGACGTTCACCAAGGCGTAGAAAGTGTTGACAGCCAAGGAGCAGGGTTAATAATCATACCTCCAGTGTCTTCGCTGATGAGCCAATTAAAAAGCAAAAGAAAGTTTTCGGATGAAAAGATACATACTAGCATTATGAGAGGACACATGTGGCTATAATTGGACTGGGGCACTAGATTGAACAGTTCGTCGACTCTTGTTAGAAATTTCTCGTGCCTGAATGCTTTGACAGTAAAAAGTCACCTGTATGCAGAGTGTGTGTGTGTATATGTGTGTTTGTGTGTGAGAGTGTGTGTGTGTGTGTGTGTGTGTGTTTGTGTGTGTGTGTGTGTGTGAGTGAGAGAGAGAGAGAGAGAGAGAGAGAGAGAGAGAGAGAGAAAGACAGAGAGAGCGATTTGTCAAAAAATGTGCGAAAATAGAAAGTAACTGGACTTCTTTGAATCAGGGTAGATCTACTACTCCAGTGTAATTAAACGCTAAATGTTTTCACTGTCACTGTTATATAAAACCTACTTTTTGCATTGAACTAATGTTATATGGTATTATATATTTTGTAACCTTCATTTATGCTTTTCATTATTTCTCAGAAACAGAATTAGCTAGCTAGGGCAAGCTTCACGATACTGTTGGATCGTTTATGAAGATTGTCTCTAGGTTACGTATGTAACCCTAGTTCCCCGAGGGAACGAGACGCTGCGTCTCAACGCTTTGGGAATGCCTTGCATTGTCCACGCTCTGAACCACGTGGGAAATCTGGCCAATAGGCAAGTCAACCAGGAGCTACAAAATGGCTGTGTTGTGGTAGCGACATTAGCTTCTGCAAAAAGAGAGAAGGTAAGCGCTGCAGGGAAGCAGGGAGTGGGGCCCTGGGACGCAGTGTCTCGTTCCCTTGGGGAACTAGGGTTACATACATAACCTAGAGACGTTCCCCATTCGGGAACTCAAGCTGCGTCCAATCACGACACACTGACCAGACCCTGCCTAGTGTGTGAAAGCCTCACAACCAGCATGTAGGACAGAGGAGCCCGGAGTGGCTCTGAGGTTGAGGTCATAAAACCTGATGAAGGTCAGCGGGGTGGACCAGCCCGCAGCGTCGCAGATGTCCTGGAGCGAGACTCCAGCGGACCAGGCTGTAGATGCCACCACACTCCGAGTGGAGTGAACCTTGACCCCGAGCGGAGCGGGGAGACCAGAGGACTCATAAGATGATGAGATAGCATCCACTACCCACCTGCTTGTTGTATGCTTGAGTATGCTTGTTGGCAGGGAATCCCTTCCTGTTATGGCCATAGCAGACAAACAGCTGCTCCGACTTTCTCCACGGACTCGTCCTGGATACACATACAGCCAGTTTTGCTTCTCCTGGTCGGGGGCTAGGAACGGAGGAGGGCAGAATGCCTGCAACACGACAAGTCATAAGGGAGTCGTAGACACCTTAGATACGTACCCAGGTTTCGGGTAGAGAAACGCACTGGCCATGCCAGGGGCAAATTCCAGGCGAGACGGGGCCATGGACAGAGCCTGCAGGTCCTCGACTCTCTTCAGGGAGGAAATTGCCAAGAGGAAAGCGGTCTTCACAGACAGGTACCTAAGAGCCACTTTGTCCAGGGGCTCAAAGGGGGGGTCGGATAGAGCCGCCAACACAATGGCCAAGTCCCAGACAGGCACTCTGGGTCGCGTCCCTGGGACCACAGGAGGACCCGTCGCGCCAGCTTGTATAAGGGGCGAGAACGGAGGTGGTTGATATATAAACCACCGCTGTATTGTACGTGTGGACCAACACATGGCAGCCCCTCAGGTCTAGGAGGAAGTGTTTCACTCATGACTGCTCCCCACCTCGTGAGGGTTGCGTCCGTTGTTAGCATTACGCAATGAAAAGGAGTTCCCAAGACGGGGCCCTGGGACAGGAACATCACATCCACACATCCAAGGCTCGAAGGGCATGCCGCGAGATCTTGATGGTATTGTGTGGATTGCCCTTCTAGGAGAACCCTTTGTCCCGGAGCCACCACTGGAGGGGTTTCATATGGAGGAGGCCAAGTGGAATCACATTGGATGCTGCCACCATGAGACCCAGCAGCCTCTGGAACTGCTTCACAGTGAGTGAGTGACTGGCCTTCTCTTACTCTCCCGACTGCAGTGAGGATAACTTTGATCCGGGCGGGAGACAACCATGCCCACAACCTGGTCCAGTCCCACACCATGCCCAGGAAGGTGGTTCTCTGCCGTGGAGAAAGCACACTCTTCCCGGCGTTCCACCTCGATGGCCCCTTTCCCCAGGAAAGCGTGCACCTCCTGTTCCAGGACCAGAGCCTGCTCGGGTCTCGACACGGTGGGACACACCCCGTTAAACCGGGGAGGAGAGGACCCGAACTAAATTGGGTAGCCCCTCTCTATAGTACGCAGGACCCACTGAGACACGTCCGGCAGAATTCCCCAGGCCGTCAGAAAATCCCTCAAGGGAACTAGCCCTTCGGCGCTGGCCTCCGACCCATTCAGAGTGGCTGGAGCAATGCCCTGCAGCCATTGAAGCCTACTGAGAGTGCTTTCCCCGGGGAACGGGAGCTCGGCCAGCAGCCGGGATCGAATAGCCACACGGCTAAAAATGCTAATAGTTGACTCCTCTAAAGCCAACTAAGCATGCTCCCAAGCTAAGCAAACAACACATCGGCTGTTGAGATCTGACCTCAACCCTACTGAACACTTTTGGGATGAATTGTAACAGTGAAACTGCTCTGCAAGCCTCCTCACACTACATCACAATCTAGTTTAACTAACACTTATATAGCCGAATAAGCACAAATCAGCACAAGCACACTCGAAAATTTAGCCGAACACCTTTCCAGAAGAGTGGTCAGATACAAATCTTAATGTCAGGTGTCCACAAATGTCTGTCCATATAATGTACATAAAGAACTTAATTTTCTCTAAATTTATTAGCAAGCTGGCAAAATATAACCCCCAATTATCAGCACACTTTCTGTTGCAGACTTGCGGATGTGAGTTAATTCATTCTTTTTTTCGTTTGTTTTTTGCTGGTTTTGTTTGGTAGAGCATTCACACGCACAAAGTTATAGATAGAAAACAGCTTTTGGGGAGGTGAAAGGAGACAACCAGCAAACTTTTATAGTATTTGGTAGAACCGAGTGACTTTTTCTCATTCATCTCGAGTTATGTCAATTATTTTATTAATACAAATAAAGATGGGGTTGAGGGTTGAAGGCCTTGCACAAGGAGTCACAGCTTGATAGTGCTTGAATTCATGACCTTCATGAACCACTGAGCTGCCACTCCACTTGAGCACAAAGAACATTGCACAGCTCCATCCAGGCTCCATTCAGGTCTGGGCTCGACCCAGCTATGTGTGCCCCATAGGTGGGGTGTGAACCCCAGTGCAGAGACAAATTTAAGCCGGTTAAAAATTCCAATATATTGTAAAGTAGAGAAAAATAAAAGTGTTACCATGATAGAACAAAAAAAGGGTACAGAGTAGACATCTACAAAATCGGGTCCAAAAATAGAACTCAAAATGCTTCCCAAAATTAAAACCAAAACCATCTTTTATATGTAGAGGCACTATAATTCTTGTGTTTGTGTGTATAAAAAAGTAGGGAAAAACCCGTTTTGGATTACTGACATGAGTATTTGTAAATGCTTGCTCAGTGCAGGTTACACCACAGTGTGAATGTTGTATTCAAGTGCAGTGGAACATTCAAAACAACAATACAATTCTTTCATGCTGGGATGGACATCTATAAGTATATAATTTACTCACTCTTAACCAACAATAGCAAATTTACTAAAGAATCAAAAATAAAAGTAGTTTTATCTTAACTGCCAAATTATACGTATTTATTTCTCTCTCTCTCTCTCTCTCTCTCTCTCTCTCTCTCTCTCTCTCTCTCTCTCTCTCTCTTTCTCTCTCGCTCTATTACACTCCCTTCCTTCTTCTCTGTGTACAGGTATTGCACTAGATCTACACATCCATTGGCATTATGTTTAGGAACAGCCTGAAGATGCTTTTGGGAGGCAAAGCCAACCGGAAGAGTCGTAACAGCAGTGGTCAGTCAGTCTTTTTTTTGCATTTTCTTTGTCTGGCTTTCTTTGTCTTTTTTCTTCGAATGGCTTGTTTTTTTTAATGTTGCATTGTCAAGCATCTGACATCAAAGTAATAAAGAAAACATAATTTTACGCTTTATGTCATAGCCAAAACCTGATTCTTAAAATGTTTGAATTACATGTAAACTGCACCAAAACTATACACACTAGTCTGCTATTAGTCACTTAGCATCTAATTTGAAAAAAGGACCTGTTTCCAATAACACACAGGATTTTCATACACTTACTTTTTGTGAAGTACTGTATACGTGCTGTTTGCTCTAGCTTTTAGTCTATTGCCCTGTTTATTCTGTTTAAAAATCACCTGACCCTGTGCATGTTTCTGACTCTGTTTTTGATTCACATTTCGAATCTCTCTGCCTTACACTCATTCACACTCTTTTAAGCTTACACTAATTAAAGCTGCCCAACTGCATTTTTATCTGTCTGAGGCATTTTTATACCAGCATTCACTACTCCCCTGATTGGTTTTTTTTTCTTGAATTAATGGTGAGTATTAGCTGCAGTACCTGTTTGCAAGGTGATTTCCCTGTGTAAATATTGATGTTCCTTTTAGACTTCAATCACCAGCTCTGCCCTTTGTGTCTACTTTCCTTCCATTTCTATATTATGGTTTCAGTGTGGGTAATGGTTTCTTCAAATATGTTGCTGCGTTTTCTTTCTGCAGCTCTGCAAAAGGTCAGCCTTCTCCTCTCTAGGTCTTGGGAGAATTGTTTTTCCTGATCCCCTTGACTTTTTACCTAACAGCTCACAGCCGTTTGAGGTGTTTCAGTCTGAACATTCGTGTCTTTAATTAAACTTGCGGTACATCGACGGTTTATCATTAGACTCCTTAATAATAAAGTGTATATAAATAAGATTGACCACAGCATGTGGACACGTAAGCTTTGAGCTTTCTAATAAATATTGCTGCACTGTTAAATAGAAAAACACCATTAACTGAACAAGTGAATCATCTTGTGGTGAATAATTGATAATAGGAATAATTGAGGTAAATTTTTTTTAGTGAAAATAAATCTTTTTTTAGAAAGAAAATGTCATTACTTTTGTTTTTGTAGTCTACTCCACAGCTATGTGACTTAGTAATGCTGCAGGCTACATTAACCACCACAACCAAAGCCTGACAGATGCTGAACACCTGTACAGATGTTTTGCCAAACAACATTGCTCATTTTATGCTTTATTTAACTGCAATAATTTCACTGTTGCATTTGTAAACCACAGTAATTTTTTGCATTATGGGTTTTTTTTGCAGCTGAGAAATCACTTGAGAGTCATTGAGGTTCAGCCAAAAGACATTAGATGTTGATCCTGCTTTTGTAAGAACACCAGTTAAATGGTTAACATAACATTTATAAAAGGACGGCAGCTTATGCACTGTATGTCTAAAGGTATTTTGACCCATAACAGTAACAACTATATATTTGTTGAACATCCTGTTCCGGTTGTAGTTCCCTCGGTGCTGTTATAATAACCGACACTTTTCTGAGAAGGCTTTCTGCTAGATTTTAGATTATGGCTGTGGAGATTTGAGCATGGGTAATGTCAGTTCGCACCAGCTCTGGTTTACAGTCATTGTTTCAGTTCATCTCAAAGGTGTTCAGTAAGGTTGAGGTCAGTCTCTATGCAGAACACTTGACTGTTCCACTCCAGCTTTCTCAAGACATGTATTCATGGAGCTTGATTTGTGCACGGGGCTTTGTCAAATTGAAACAGTGTTTGGGCCTCTTAGTTCCAATTAAGAAAAAAAAATGTGCTACAACATATAAAAACATTCTGTACAATATTCAATTTTGTAAGGTGTCCACATATTTCTTGCAATACAGTGTACTTAATGTGTGCATACTTGCCGGCAAAATAGTGTTTCTTTTAGCTGCACTTGACATTATGTGTTACACGCCATAGCTGCCAGTAATGCTAAAATATACAAAGGTTTAACTATGTTTAATTTTATGTAAATGTTGATGTTGTTTTATTTATTGTTGTTTGTGGCAGCAGGGGCGTTGCCTCAGTTGCTGTGAGTAACAGGGAACACTAATTAGTAAAAAACCACCCACAGGTGTGTGATCCTTACTGCTCACAAACCGTCACTTGACCACGCCCCCACTGCCACATTATTATCATATATAAATATTATTATATATAAATGTTTTTTCTCTGGTAGTAGATAGTAAAGCCTTCCCCATGTTTGGAATAATTATAATACACTCAGACTTTTTTATTTAAAGAAAACTTATTTACCTTCGTTTCCATGTGAATGAGTTATTTCTGTGAAGATACAAAATAATACATAAAACTAGTGGAAACTAGAAAAATGTTACAGTCGAGTGTAAATGCATTGAAAATCAAAACTCCATTTTACAGCTGTATGGAATTAGTTTGTGTCCAAGAACAGCTTTTGGCTGCATAAACTTTTTCAGTAAACACTGGCAGCCCGTGGCTTTTGGTAAGGGAAAAAAAGAAAGTAGTTTATATGCAAATTTGACTGACCAACAGAGAAGCAGAACCGCAGGCTCAGAGCACTTCATCATTTCTGCCAACTCTCATCTGTCATGAGTCTTTACATAGTGATGGTCAAAGGCATTATAATCTGGCATGAAATAAAGGTCTCCAGACAGGTTAGGTGATTCATCATAGACAGTGGGATGTAAAGTGCTATTCTGTAAAATGGAGGATTGTGGCATTCAACTGACTTGCAATTATTAAATGTACATTCCGAATGTTTGTATAATGGCATTTAAATCTTGGCATATTCGCATATGCAGCATTAGTTTGAATTAAACCCCGGTGCATTGTCCTCTTTGGCATGGTTCGTTCAGTCAGGTCAGATCACAGCAATCGCACCCTTGTTTGGACCAAAATATCTGCTTGTCTGAGCAGATCTCAGTCTGCTTCCAGTTAATCAGGTATTGCACCTTAAACTTCATTGTACTGTTGCGCAGTGACAATGAAAACCCTTCTATTCTAAAGTGATTCATCTCTGGATTGGTTTTTCAAGCATTTTCTGTAGATGTGAGCTGCTAACAGAGTTGTTACACTGCAGACATGGTGCGTGTTCTAGATATTATTGGAATTCTATTTGTGCCAGAGGGTACTGAACATCTAGCACTAGCCAATTCAAATTACACTCTAAATTTCACTTGAGTCTTCTTCTGGAAGCTGTTGAACCAAGTAGCAGTAGCCGATGAGAGTAAAGTGCTATTAAACTTTGCCTGAATTTGCCTGAATGGCGAACGGTAACAACGGTTTGTAGAGATTCTCTTTTTTCTCGTTGTATATTTTTGTCAATTTCTTTAAAAGAAACTTTCAATACTTTTGGCACAAGTTTAAATCCATTGGGATTTGGATCAAAGAAATGTTCCTCATGCTTGGGTAAATTGTTTTTGTATTATGATTATTTCCGTGCACAAAAGTGTGATTGCCTTTTTAGTAGCTGTATTTCTGATCGATGAATGAAAACACAGAAACACACGCTCCCTCCGCTAGCGTATTTATTATTTATTTATTGCTTTTTTTGGATTGTATTTTTTGTGCAGTGTGAACCTGTCCTGAACCTGATTATCTAATTCAAAAGTATCTGTCACATTTAGTCACATCTAATATTAAATAACTTGTCAATTTGTTTTACTTTAAAACACACTGCTAATTATAGATAAGAGTTAGCATTTTCTTCTATATTAAACAGACTACATTGGACTGGACTTCTCTTGTGTTATTTATTTATTAAAAAACGATTAATAATTTATTTAAACACGTTATTATTCAGTCAAATTTCCTCACTTCCTTTTAATAGGTTTATGTGAAGGAACAAAAGAATGTTTATGTTTTTACCCTCAAGACTGATCAACTCTTCTGCTTTTCAAAAAATAAAAAATTCCTCAGAAGGAACAGATGAGGCAGCAATCCCAAAATAAATGATAGAGTGACAGAATGATGACTTATGTACGATAAACATCAGCACAGTGTAAGAAAAAATAGATCATATTTACACTAATTTTAAATGAATTATTATTAATTAATGTGAGTACTGATCCCCTGGCTATATCACAAGTTTCAAAACTAAGATATTACTGCAGTTAGTGTACACCTGCATGTGCCATCATTGCTGCTGTTTTGTCAGTTTGTAATGAGAAATTGAGAATTTGACAAAAATATGTAGATGTCTATATGTAAGGTTTCATTCAGTTATAAATGCCTCCGTTTGTAGTCAGCATGCATTTTGCAATCCCAAACCAGAGTGTCAGTACCAGTTAAAATGTTTGGAGGGCACAGGCTTTATCTTTTTTTTTTTTTTTTTTGGCTTTTTGTCAACTGTTTCATCAGTAAGGAAAGTTGAAATACCTGAAACCAAATAACAAGCATTTAGTCAGAAAACATGAATTGTATTGTGGCAGCATTCATTTTCTTTATGGAGATGAGCTGAAGAAAATATTGGGGGGAAAAAAAGAAAAAAAAAAAAAAAAAAAAAAAAAATAAATATATATAAATATATATATATATATATATATATATATATATATATATATATATATTAAAAGTCGCTGTTTTATCTTCCGTAAATGATGCATTTCTTTTAATTTCTTCTTAATTATGTTCCCTGCTAAATACAAGGCAAGTTTGTTTTTTATTACAGAGACTGCAGTCAGGACTTCCATTGTAAAGCAGTCAATACAATGTCTTAAGAAGGTCGAGACAAAATGTTGTTCACAGTCCTTCTATTTCATATATGCCAAACCGAATTTGTCAAATCTCTTGGGAATAACCTAGAATTGGGTTACCACTATTTTTTTTCCTTTTATTGAGTTCATCCAAGCTGACATTTGATCAAGACTAAAGCATTATTCAGTCAGAGCACTGCCCAAGTCAATGTAGGAAGCACGCCTCAAGATCAGCCTTCGAGTCATTTAACACTACCGATTACTTAAAAGAAATTAACCATGTTTGACTCACTTGATAAAAACATCACATATGCTTTTACTGGAAATACTCAGGGTGTAGGCATCATTTTGAATACAGCATCTGCTGCATGGGCTCTCTCCAAATAAGATTGAAATAAGTCATGTGAATTTAATTAAGTCTAACTAAAATTTGCGCTTGTGCTCAAAAGTTCTTTACATTCTAGGACATTCACATAGCAAAAAACATTTTCATTGGTTTACCTCGAAAAAGTTTTATGATGAATCTCCCATTCTGACTGTTCTTTATTTTACCCACACTGATGCTATCATGATTTAGATACAGCTGTTTGAGGTGGTTCTAATGATAGAACAGAAGATGGTGAGAACAAAACAGAATGTAGGATGCAGCATAGAAAGACAAAACAGACAAGCAGACAGAGACGAATTCTAGCAACTTGAGACAGTTTAGAGACACGTTACATGTTTTTTCCACCTACACAGTGAGAATTTTCTTTTGTTCCATATTTATGTCCCTTTTCCAAACTTTGGCGTCATCAAAGTGCTTAAGAGTAAGAGCGACCATTACATTTACAGCATTCAGCAAAGCACATGCTCTTATACGTCTATGTAGATAAGGAGGCACGTATAATTATGGCACAAAGACAGATGGGAAAATAATAGCTTTAGATAACTCTTTTTTTTTTCAGAATTTTTAGACTGCTGACTGATAGTGTCTGGATCTCACAAGTGATTCCTTCATATGTAAATATCAGTCAGACAATGAGCCTTAAAATCTTTTCTTCACCAAGCCACTCTGGTGATTTGCGAAAAAAAAAAAAAACAGCAAACCAGTTAAAAACAATAAACTGAATAAATACTACAAATTGAAACAGTTGTTAAAAGGAAGTGTTAATGGCAAATTGATTTCCAAGCGTGTCAGTGCTCTAAGTGCTCGAAGAAACATTTAAATAAAATTGCGTGTGACTCTTCAAAAAAGGGTTTGTTGCAGAAAGTGGAAATTTTAATGAAGATAATTGCCATGAAGTAACGCACCAACTCAGCTTTTTACTGATCATAATATTTTCTATTAGATACGATTGTTAAATATGCATAAGGGAGTGTGTGTATGTGTTTCTCTAATCGTTTGCTATGCCTTGGTTACTGACCTTTACAGACTCTTACAGACCTGACAACTGATATTTATCACAAGCTTTGTGAAACAAATGGCATTTGTACGAATTTGAATTTGTTTCGCCATAATGCATTGATTTACAACAGACAACCAATCCATCTAGGCGTGTAATGAGCCTTCCTTTGAAAAATGCAACTTCTACACTCAATGTATGTAGAAAGCTGCTGTTTTTTTTTTTTTTTTACCTATCTTTGTTTGCTTCCCCAGCTTTCCCAGTTGAATTGCTTTTCTTTTGGCACCAAAACTTCCTTTCAAGTTTCCAATTTTCTCTTTCTAACTAGCATAGTTTCCTCAAACTGCTCGCTTCCTTCACCAGTTAAATGTATGTTTCCCAACTTTCCTAGTTCTCCTGAATAAAAATTTCCCAAATATCCATTATTTCCTATTTTGTCTAGGTTTCCAGATTTACTTTATTCCTTTTTGCCCAAGAAAAGGTTTTTGTTCCCTTACTTTTTTGCTTTTCTGTTTCTTTGATTTCACAGAATGGATACTTTTTTTTTTCTGGATCTCTAGTTATATATGTTCCTGTTTGCTATTGTGATATTAATGAATCTAGTTATCTAGGTTGAGTTTACTCATAATGTAAGGAATAAATCCTGTTGCCTCTTCCCGTACTATAAAATCTTTTTGGGACCTCCACCAACACCTGATGTATGTGTAAACGAATTACATTATCATAAACTGCATCTCCAATCGATATTTTATGATAAACATATACATTTTTGTGATTGTCTACATATTTGAACGAAATAAACAATGTTAAATTAGCCTCACTCAGCCATAATATGCATAATCCATAATATGTGTGTTTATTTTCACACACTGCTTGTATAAAAGTGCAAATCATGCGAGGCTACCGTACTGATGTTTATCTTATTTTTGCTTGCAGTTTTCTTGCTCAGATTCTCATCTTTTTTGGGTGTGTGTTAGAACTGGCCAAACAATAAACTCTGGAGTCAGACACCTGTACTATCCTGAATTTTTTCTGCCCTGGGGTGAAAATAAGAAGCTGTAGTACTTC
>JAAIIK010000050.1:547743-565026 GCA_014706435.1 Silurus glanis | reverse complement strand
ATCTATCTATCTATCTATCTATCTATCTATCTATCTATCTATCTATCTGTCTATCAGTCTATCAGTCTATCAGTCTATCAGTCTGTCTTCTATCTTGCCACATTTATTGTGATTTTTATAAGGTACCAAAATAAGAATCGCCGATATGCAATTTTCTGTTTTTCTCAGCCTAAAAATGGATAGATGTGCCCTTCTGCATCAGGCTGCAGAATTGATGATATTCTAAAATACCATGACATTGAGTTTTCATGGCTTGACACCTTAAGTATTTCAGACCGTTTCACCCATAATGTTTTTTTTTTTAATGAATGTTTTTTTAAGGAATAATGGAGGGAAAAGAGAAAAATGACAGTGCCAATCAAACTTCCTGAAGCAAAGGCTTAAATGGGATTGAGAAGAACTTAAACCCGAGGGAGAGAGTGAGTGAATGTGTGAGAGAAAGAGAGAGAGAGAGAGAGAGAGAGAGAGAGAGAGAGAGAGATCTGCAGTGTGCTATTAATGGTCTTTGTAATGACTTGCTTACAAAACAGAGCAGTGGGATTACCAGTGTGTTACATCTATCTCTTCAGCTAATACCACTGGTATTGAATGGTGTGTGTGTGTGTGTGTGTGTGTGTGTGTGTGTGTGGTGGGGGGGGTTGTGTGTGTGGGTGTGTTTGTGGGCGTGGGTCGTATGCCGATTTCCAATAGTATGAAAGATGCGCTGTGTTTCTTTTACAGCAGGCTTATTACAGCCTTAACAGCAGGCTTTATTATCTGCATATGTTGGTGTTACTCAATTTGGCTTTTCTGATTAATCAACACAGAGTACACCTTTTGAATTTTCTTTCTTTTATTTTATTTAATTAAAATGTTTCTTACTGACTATTAGTTTACTCGCAATTTATTCTACTCACAAATTTAATAACCTAAATATATTTTTTGTAATAATAATACAAATAATACAAATTTCAGATATGTACAAATTTCACCCCCACGTCATGCTGGTACAGTAAAACCAATACAAATTATAATTTGATTTGTCACTAACACCACTAAACATAATATGATATGCAATTAAATATTTTAAGCAGCAGGTCTGTGACTGGTCTGTGGTCCGAAATAAAAGGAAAGGCTTAGGATTAAAATGTAGAATAAAATAAATAAACAATAATAAAAAATAGAATAAGAAATAATATATTAATAAATACAAATAAATTAATTAAAAATTATTTGAACTGCAATAATAATAATAATAATAATAATAATAATAATAATAATAAACATTATTTGCAATAAAATAGAATGAATTTACATATGGAAGTAGCATTTTATTTTGAGTATTTATATTAATGTGCAGCTGTGTGTAAAAGATGTGCAATGTGTGAACTATGTGTCATATCATGTGATAGTTTCCAGCTCAACAGACTCAAATACACAATCTACCTTGCACAGTGTAGCACCATCTTGTGTGAGAAAAGCAATAATTAGAAGATCCGTCCCTGGGTGCTGTGAACAATTGCACATCGTTAAGCAAATCTCCCCACAATGTAAGCAAAGGAAAATAAGATGAAGCGCTTCTGAATAGCATAGAGGGAATCTCAATAATTACCATTAGGGTCATGTCTCAACCAGAACAGCTTATTTTTTAGACTTGATAGAATGTAACATTAATGATTGGGCTATTTATCATTATCGAATTTTACCAGCTGCAATGATTTTCTGTAAGATATTTGAGACCATAAACGATAAAATTTAGCAGCAGGCTACTAGCAATCCATTATGGACTGCTCCACCCTCTAGTGATGATAACCCAGGAGGTGCCATTATCTAAGGATGTCTTGATGAGTGTAGTGCTATTGAATACAATGAGTTCTGTACCTTTTTTTGTGATTTTTCCAAACCCACTTTCATAGGGTTGTGAAGCATAGCCAGGAATATTTTAGTTTTTACAGCAGTGGAACTTACAATCAAAATGTATATTTATTCAATGCCAAGTTCACTACTGCTGACTGAAAACAACGAGAGTTACAAATATGTTACTTAAATCTAATGATAATAGTAATAAAATGTGCTACTGTTCCAGGAATTCTTGCACAAATTTACATTATCTGCCTAGACGTTTAATTTTAAACAGATAATAAAAAAATACACCTACCTACTGAGTGGTTTTTAATTTGTAAGGGCTCCATGGCTGTAAAAGTTACAGAATCCCTGATCTATAACATCCTTGTCCTTTGTTCACATTGATTGCAAAGGCTTTTTTTACTTTTTTTTTTTTTTCAAACACTACTGAAGAAACCACAACTTGACCTCTTTGCTACTGTGCAATCTTCAACATGTTTTTTTCTACTTACGACTTTGGACAAAGATGAACACAATTAGTATATTTATCATAGCAGAGAAGCAGCGCTGGTTAAAATGGTAAATAACCTACTCCTTGCCTCAGATATATTTCTGATTGGTACTAGAGGCCTTGAGTCCAGCAACTATTGACTATGATATTTTAAAGTGCAGGTTTTAAAACAATATTTGATTTTGACAGACAGCTCTTACCTGCTTTAGATATTGTTTGAAAGACTAAGTTTGCTATGCCTTGTTTGAGATTTGTCAGTCTAAAGGTAGAGTACAGTATTTTACAAGCCCTATAGAAATTCCCTAAGCTGATGGTACATGTATACACCATATGGGCAAAGTATTATGACACCTACCTTTTACAGCCATATGTGGCTCTTCCTCAAACATTTACCACAAGATTGGAAGCACACAATTGTACAGGATGTCACTGGATGCTGTAGAATTACATTTTCCCTTCACTTGAGGAGACCCAAACCTGTTTCAGCATGACAATGCCAATGCACAAAGCGAGCACAATCAAGATATGGTTTACATGGGTTGGTATGTAAGATCTTGCCTGCAATAGAGCTCTTTCCTCAACCCTATTGAACACCTTTGGGATGAATTCCTCACCCTACATCAATACCTGACTTTATTAACGCAATTGTAGCTGAATGAGCACAAATTGTGTTCAGAAAACACAAGAATCAAACATTTGTCCATAAAGTCTGTTTGTCAGTTTGATCTAATGTTACAGAACTACTACAAATATAGGAAAAGACATGGAAAAAAGTTCCATATATTTGTTGTTGAATAAAACCTTTTGTTTTTACATTTTTAGACATCAATAACAATATCGGTTACCAAAATATGCCACTAGATTTCTTGTATTTTTCCATTTTTATTTTCAACATACCTTCATGCAAAAAAAAAAAAACCCATATTGTGCCAAAGGAACACTCTGAGGCTCAATAACTGATTGTAATCTTAAATAACTTGTTTTGATCTACTTTTACCAAGCATTTTCACTTTTTGCATTCAATTGAGGGTTATATGGTGGATAATTATTATTGTTGTTATTTATTTATTTATTTATTATTATTAGGCAGAAAATGTTGTGTAATTGTGTACACAAAGCCAATTATTATTGTCATCACAGATAAGATAAAACTTATCAGTGATATTATCAAGTTTTAATATCTGCAAGTTATGCAATTATTTAATAATTGAACAAATTGACTCTAAATGAAAATTTTCTTTCAATTGTCTATACTTTCTTTGATAAAATCCTTAAATTGTCAGGCAATCATGACTAATGTTTTAACATTATAGCATAGCTGATGTTATTGCAAAAGCTCCATTTATATCCATTGGATCAGTGTCTAAAGACTAAAGATTCAGATGGCACTACAGAAGTCATTACAGCTGGAATTTTGCTTTGGTTTTCTGTCATTGATAACAAAGTGCTACATTCTACATTAGCTGCAATTGCAAGGCAATTGTACTTATAGTTTACATAAATTTTTACTTGGCAAAAGCTTTTATTTTACAAATGAGCTCAGAGCTACATATTTAAGGGTAAACACTTTCAGTCAGTCATGGGATTTAAAGGTGTGTTCATCAAGATTAGTCAATATTGGAACCTTTATGTAAGTAGGTGTACTACACTAGATTTACTTTTACTTCTTTTTTCTTTATATCTATGGTGGCCAGGAGAGTTTAGGTTATATTTGTTGTACCTTACTACATTGTGGAAGATAAAGTTACCTCACAAGTAGATCATTCCTAATGTTTCTTGATAGAGACCAGATACTCAGAATAGCCCACATCTCATTAGCATAGAGGACATCTGTGTTCTTGTTTTGTAGTTAAACAAGAATTTCACAAGTTGGTAAAACAGTGACTGTAATCTAGTTCAAGCATTGGCAGCTCACTACATCACTGCTCAGCCCTCATCCATGTATTACTCATGGAAAAGCTTAGACTATTATTGCATTTTAATTATTCACAGCAACCTTTCATGGAACATCCATCAAACTTAAATGTCCCCCATAGTAAACTGTACAGGTGTTGTATTTTTTGTACACTGTATATATATTTTTTATTTTCTGGTGTTAGAATCTTGTTATTTTGCCTATTTTCTTGCTTGATACCCAATTAACACATAAAATCTGTATGTTTAGCGCTATCCTGTTTCTTATTGTCTTCAGCTCCCATGAGTTTTTTAGCTTTCCATGAATAAAATCTGTTGTTAGTTAGCTTTAGTGCAGAATCTTTGCTAGCATTTCATTCATTTGAATGAATATGGTTTGTTTAAAGTGCCACCTTCAGTGTCTTTCTTACTGATTAAAATGTATGAGCGATATGTACTTTGTTGTTTAAATATTTGAACAATCCGTTGCTTTATAAAGGGTGGATTTGTGCACCTGCATTAATACTGAGCTTTGTGATCATTATTCAGAGTGCACTTGGTCTGCTGAACATTGCTTAGAATTGTTTTTGGAAAGAGTGTGAAAAGGTTTTTTGTGCTTTCCAAGCAAAAAAAATTGATGGTTGTATTGTTGGTGTTTTATATGCTGATAAGGACAGTTGTAAATGTCACAAGTAAACATTTTGCCAAGTGTTTTGAATTTCCTTTTCGAAAATGTCATAAATGCATATAATTGTGGCCATTAGAGTTAACTGCTAACCGACTCGAGGATATGGAAAGCATTTGGTGACTTCCAGCTCAGAGATTTGTAGTGTATTGAGTGTATAGGTTGAGTTTTCAGAGTCTAATGAATGTGTGGTTAATGTTTTTTTGCTGGGGCTTTAAGTGGATATTAATCTGGGGGGAAGGTGCATGAAGACCTGTTGGTGTTCATGTTCTTGCCCAGGTTACCATGGTAATGTGGGCTGCACATTCACGAGCTTGCTGTGCTCGATATGTCACATTCTGTGTGTGTATGTGTATGAGAGTATGTATGTGTGTATGTGATGCACAAAGGTATTCGCTGTTGCTCATCCAATTTCACACCGATATGCATGTGCCACACAATGTCCATTGTCCATTAACTCTCCTGTCAACTACAGCAATGCAATCTCATGCACTGCATATGTGCACTGCAGTTTTAAGTATTATTCTTTTTTTTTCAACTCCTGAGTTCATTACTGTGAAAGCACATTGCTTTAGATGGATTGGCTTACATCCAAAACCTTCCCAGGGTTCATATGCTCTCGCTGACAACACTACACCTAATTTTAGACCCACTACTGAGCAGTGCACATACAGTACCCTGTTAGCACTTACATTCCCTTTTGCAAGTTGCCACAATTGAGAACAGGAATAACCTAAATACTTTTACCCAGGGGTCTATTACAAGCATTTCATTTTAGCGTTAAATGTACTAACAAGGATCTCTCTGAAAGCTGTACAACTTGACAGGCATTGTTAAATATTTGCCCAAGGCTACCTCCACGTTAAGCTGAATACACTTTCCAAATGCATCTTCTAACCTTAACCCTAACCTTCTATCCACACTGAGTGCCTCAAGAACAGAGAACAGACAAATACTTTCCCAAATGAATGAATTTAAAGATCACAGTTCGTTAGTGTGGACAAATTCATATAAAACCAATGATGATTTTATAGTCAAAACAAACAACTTTATAACCTCAGGTTACCATCAGCAACAGCTCTGGCTTGGTCAAACTTTCATCAGCATTACCGCATTGATTCAAATAGATGAAAAGTAAATGTAGAAAATGATGCAGACCAAAGCTTCATATTTTTTATGCATCTTTTATTTTTTATGCATTTCTGCATTTTAAGCATCTTCAGATGTTTCCCTGTGGCCATGCGATTTTTGGAATTTCTTTTTTAAATAATAAAATATTCAGTTTATTTTGCTGAATAAAATTTAGAATGGAAATCATGGTGTATGCAGTAGAGATGGCTGCAGGTCCAGGATAAAAGGAGGGGTTTTTTTTTTTCAGCTGGCAAAACAATTCCAAAATCAGAAGGCAACAAACACAACAAGTTTGGGTAAAACTAAGCAAGAATCATGACCTATAAACCTATATATAGTAAGTGAAAATGTTTGAGTCCAGGTGTACAGCTGTGTGTCATGAGATGGTGATTATGAGCATGACAGAGATCATGTGATCGTTATTTGAGAACATGTCTGTATGTAGCCTGTGAAGAGTTTTGCAGTAGACATGTTTGTAGTCCATACTGCATTCTGAGAGTTATAGTGAAGCACCGAATCCAATGCAAAGGTCACTTGGAACCCGAAAGACAATAAATGAATATATTATTGTACATTTATATTCATCACACTAAAAGGTGGCCAGTACAATGACTCAATTATTTTATATTCTCTTGAAAAAATTGTTTACAACTTTTTAATCAGCTTTTGTTATTGCCTTGCTGTAAAAACATTACAATACATTTGTATACAAAATTATCATTTAAAAAAGCAGTACTCCAACTGACAACATGGACATCACTTGCTTCGCATCGCTTGTTTTCCACCTTCTTCCACATGCCATGGTAGAACTAAAATATAAATAACCCTTGTTAAACCTGAAACAATAAATATTTAAATAAGTATATGTTTTAGTGATTTGCCCATTGCCCCTCTCATTGCAAATGCACAGTGTATCTGACCTTTGCACTAAAGCTGTAGTGCTGCAGCAATGCTAAAACAATCTCATTTACACTTGGCCGCTAAAGCTCAGTATGCTCCTCTCAGGTAATCTCCCTACCGTTGTGTGGAAAATTGGCGGATACTATAATACAAGTGTGCCAACGTAATACAAGTAATACAAGTTTGCCAACGAAGCTGGCTATGAAAAGCTCTGTCCTTGTGAGCTCAGTGCTCTAAAACCTTGACCTCTGTTGCTTTATCATCCTTGTTTAGACACTAGAAGCTGATGTTTTCTCAACCTCAGTAATGCATTTTATCTATTGATTTTATTAAACATCTTAAACATCATCAACATCTAAATTCCTTCAGGTAGAACGTCACTGCATTGTGCATAAGCTTTCATTCGTTGTTCTGTTTCCAGTTTTCTAGAGCGCACATAGGAATAACTGTGCTTTCGTCTATGTTTGCTCATGTTTTAGATTAGAGAAATCTTAAGCATGACACAATATTTGAATATGTGGCTGCAAAGGACCCTGTGATCCGCCAAATCCTGTGGTGTCCCTAATCTCATTGCTGCCTTTTATTAACCTCTCTGTATGTCCTTTTCTTCAACCCTGAGTCATATTCTTTATAAATGATCTTGTTAAAATTGTTTCCAGTGAACTTCTGTGTCCAATTGTCTGGTTTCTGCATTACTGCAAAGGCCTGTTTGGTGGCTTTCATTCTCCATGAAAGAATTTCAATGACTGACTTGCTCTCTGTACAGTTGTTTTTCCATCTATTGTCACTCAGGAATGTTAGGAATATCTTGAGTCTTTGTAAAATATTTTGTTGTAACTACATAGATACTGGACTTCATTTCGCAATACTTTTTTTTTTAGCAAAGTTGTGTGTGAATGTTTTTGTCGGCCAGACCCAACTTCAAATTCACATCATGTTTACTGGTAGATCTTAAGGAGACGAAGATGTGGATATGAATGCAGAACAATTTTAATGAAAGTTTCAACTAAGGAAACAAGTAAGTACAAGAGCAAAAAAACAAAGGAGAAAAAAGCTAGGTGAGCAAAAGGGTAAAAAAAAAGCTATTTACTCAGCATGCTAGCATACTAACCGATTAGATTGAAACTTACATACTTACTTACTTAGTTAATGCTACAGCAAAGAAAAGTGAAAATGCAGAGCACAGACAACAATAGAAGAAATTGAAAGTATATAGGAGTGTGTGCTCTATTGTTCCAAAGAAAAATAGTCCAAGATGGCCATGACATTTAAAGGACATCTTAATGGAAATGCTGAATTTCCTTGTACTCACATGCATACAGTAAATGACTATATATGTGTGTGTGCATATATTCATTTATTTGATCCAAATTGACCTTTGAGTCAATTGTAACAATTGAGTGCTGTTTTTTTCTAGTTTGTTGTTTCTTTTAAAATCAATGGTCCACAAAAAGTTCATTGTAGAAACTAGGGCCAAATATATCATTTAAAATCTTTTAGTAGAGGTTGACATTAGGAATAATCTGTACATCTCACTTGACTCGAACTCGGAAGCTCAGACATCAGAGGATTTTCACGAATGCCACATTTCTTGTGTAAATATTCTTTTCATTCTGTATAAAACTGTTCATATGCAGTTTCATAAACTGCATACCATCTGTTAGCATTTGTGGACCTGCCCTCTTATTTCATTATACAAGCATTTCTTTTATGTATACATATTCCTGTTGAATAATCCAGTCTGGCATTTAAGTTAGAGGCATGTTCTCAGTCTTTATGAAATAGGATAAGACTTAGGTCTAGGTACTGTTACCTGCAAGAGCTTTTCATGTACACAATATTTATGTGTACATTCATGTGAGGGAAAAGATGTGTACATTCATGTGAGGGATTTTTTTTTTAAAGAGCAAACAGTTGCAAGATAAAGCTATTGGAACAGCAGGAGGAGAAGTTCATTGAAACCAAACATCGTATGTCTATCACTTAAAACAATTAAATTATAAATGTGTGACAAGGCAGTTCTGTGCCGTACTGAAACAATAAATACAATCAAAGATCAACCTGTAAATGAAATGTGTATAGATAAGCTTAACTGGGACACCTGACTTTTCCAGCCATATGTGGTTATTCCCCAGACTGTTATCTCAAAAATGGAAGCACATAATTGTATAGGATGTCTTTGGATGCGGTTAAAAAATATTTGCACTTTACTTAAACTAGAAGACCCAAACCTGTTCCAGCAATACAATGCCCCTGTGCACAATGTGAGCTTCATGACGATATGGTTTACATGGGTGGAGTGGAAGACCTTGAGAGGCCTGCTATAGCGCTCTGTTGAACACCTTTAAATGAATTGGAACACTGACTGCACCCCAGGCTTCCTCAACTACACCAGTACCTGACTTTACTAATACCCTTGTAGCTAAATGAGCACAAATCATACAAACAAATTATAGCAGCAAATGGGGAATGTGGAATGGAATATTTAAAAAAGCATGTATGAATCTTGTGGTGAAGCGGTCAACTTTTGTCCATAAAGGGTTCTTTTCGGATGATTTGTTGTGTTATAACTTAAAAAATTATAAATATAATTATAAAAATATAAATTACAAAGGCCTTCAACTTTAAAAAGGTACTCAACAGTACCTGTAATACCATTTTATGATTATCTCATGTCCTGTTGTTTTATTACTGGATTTCTTTCTTATAAATTGTGCTTAAAAAATATCATATATACACTGTAATATGTTTCTGTTTGCGTGAGACTGTAATGAATTTACTATCAAAAATGCAGTACATAAATAAAAGTTAGATTTTTTTTTTTTATTATTATTATTTGAATTGTTTCCAAAATAATTTTTTGGATTCATTTCAATGCTTTCAGTAGATTTTTGTCAGCAGCTTTTTTTAATATTTGTATATTGCTCATAAAAAAAAGTGTAATACACTATTTGTTCTAAGTTTCTAAAGTCGGGTGTTGAGTGCTAACTCAAGCAAAATGAGCCATTTGATTAGTGAGTACACTCCAATACTAAAACACATATACACCTTTCACTTCACTTTTCACTTCACATTTCACTTCACATTTCTGAAATCAAATGTGTGTAGCTAGAAAAAGTCAGAGGAAGGTATGCAGCAGTGTAGGAGAGGAGGTGACGTGGATATTAAAGACACGTCAGGCTGCTGCTTTCGGAATCAGTAACAAGAGGCGTAATTGGCAATGGTGGAGGATGAGCCAGGAGGGAGATGCGCTAGACAGATGTTGAGCTGATGAGAAACTGAAGAAGAACCTGAATGCTCTTCCCAGAGAATACATTGTGCATTTAAAATACTGCATGGCCAAGTGCAGGAACAACAATCACCAGCTACACCAACATTCAAGGTATTTTCATGTATATGTAAATTGAGTGATCAGAGAAACAGAAATGAAGAATAGTGAGGCATGTTAAAAGAAACACAGCACATGTAGGAGAAAAGCAACAGACAACAAAAGACAAAAGCTAGATGATGTGTACTGTATAAGAGGTGATATATAAAAGTGCTCGTTACATATAAACGTGGATCAGGTGCAACAGTCATGTGACATGTAAGCGTCGTGATCATGCATGCTGCAATAGTTGATGGGTCGTGTTAAGGCACAACCGTGACACTATCTGTAATGGGAATTCAAGATTCAACATTCAAGTTGTAATTGAACAAGAATGTACAATAGTGGTCTATTATACCATACAATTCTTACTCTGCAAATCTTCCCGGCAACCTCTGACATAAATTATAAAGGACACTAGGAAAACACAAGACATAAATTACACATTTGCAAAATTACAGTACTGTGAAGATGCAAGAAGGGAAGGAAGAAAGTATATGTGGATATAAAGTGTACAGTGTAAACATAAAGTCCTGCAGAGGTAGTCTCTGTAGTGGAGTAGACTTATTTGTAAATGTGTGTGTGGACAGAGGTGGACACAGTATTCTCTGATTCTCGAAACAAATGTTGTGCATGGTAATGCACAAAAATGATCAGGGCTAATTAAACATTGGCCGTTGTTGTGACTCTCTGAAAAGTCTCAGAAGTCTAGTGGTGCTAGGATTTAAACTCACAGCCTTCTGATCAGAAGTCTGACACACTAACTACTGAGCTACCAATCAGCATTCAGTGAGGAAAACCTGCCTAATAGCATCTGTGCATCTGTGTATTGTGCTCCAAATTTCTATCTAATTCCACCACCTCGGGGTTAAATTTACTCAAAATAACCCAATCACGTAATTAGAAAAGTGTTTAAATTTAGTATAAGCATTGAAATTGTGTTGTGGTAAGAAACTAAATCTCTTTAATTTGACTGACCATATGTTCCCTCTTTTTCCAGTGTAGTCACACACTGGCAGCATTGAAGGTCAAAAGAGGGTTAAAAGAGGAAAATATGAGAGGAGATATAAAGGTGGAGCTTTGTCTGTTAGGAGGTTTAAGCCACTAAGGAGGGTGACACGACGCAGGATGTTCAGTTCAACCCTAAAGATTTATCCATCTGACCAGTAAGCTGATCCATCATCAAAATGAAAGGTTTATTGTGAAAGAACACATTAATTACCAGCACAGAATTGAATAGACGCAGTATATTCTTATGTTGTCACAAGTGCCATCGGTATGAAGCACCATTTCTGAGATATACACAATGCTTTGGTGTCACCGCTGCCAAGACAGAGGATAGAAAAGCAGCTGTTGCACAGTTCCCTGGAGAGATCCATCTAAGAAGATTTGGAAAGAAGCCAAGGTTGAAATGAAATCAGCTTTCTGGTCTGCAGCTTGCTAGTTTACGAGCCAGTCTGTGACCTCTGTCTGAGGTTCTAACACCTGTCAAGGATCAGCACCTGCTGGAAATGAAGACATTGAGCAGTGTCTCGAATGTATGCAGTTATACAAATTAAGTGTACATGTCTGAAAAGATATGGAAGACTGAAAACCTACATACATTCACTGTGTTTGCATTAGCAGATAAGTCAGCTGTCATCTATAATTGTGTGACCTCTTCTTCTAGCTGCAGAACAGCCTGCATTTGCAATTACCAAATCCAGTGCATACACTGAATAAGAATCGGTGGCCTGTGTGGTTTTACTGCCTTGATTACTTCAGAAAAAAGAAAAAAAAAAAGGTTTAGAGCTGAATGGCTAGGCATTCATTTATCGCATACTATTATAATTCCATTTTATTTATTTGTTTATTTATTTATTATTGTGTCATGCTTTTAACAAGCAGCATTACTGCAGATTTCTCTGCAGTTTTTAAGACTAGTTTATGCAATCTATATAGTTTTCATATCCTCAGATGAACCTAACAAATGCACAAATACTCACAGATGGATCCCAGTTGTTCAGGAATCACTGACACATGGAACAGATGTTTTGATGGCTGAATGTAATATTTTGCACTTGTACAATACAACACACTGTTTGTAGACTACGGTCATACAGTGTGTTGTTCACGGATTTCTGTAAATGAAGTCTTTACCTCCACTGCTCTTGTGTGTGGCTATGTGTGTGCACACTAATGGAAGCTGGTACACAAATCACAGGCAAAATATATCTATCAGTACAGTTTAAAAAACAGTTAAGTAAAACTGTGCGTATGCAGAAAAACGTGTGGATGTAACCTACATGCAGTTTGTTGCAACACTTCTAGTTTTATCCAAAATCAAAGCACTAATCTAGTGAAAGCCATAAGGGACATAACTAGCTAACTAGCTTGTTTATGGTACATTTAATGAGGATTGGCAAAGCAACAGTGATCTCAAAAGGCATCACATCTGTGAACCCAAGTAACCTATGTATATGTAAATAGATGTAAATACATAGTATATACTGTATATTTAGTTATATACAATTGTTTTAAATCTATTACACCCCATTACTTCTCAAAACTCAAGTCCAGTCTAAATATTTCTATAAGTCCAATGAAAGTCCAAGTATGAATGTTTTTGCACAGACTTTTATTATATTTGGAATTAGAATTAAAATCACATCTGCGCACACTGACAACACACACTGACAACGTACACTGACAACGGTTTGCAAATGTCTGTGCCTTTTGGAATACTGTGGTGACAGATCGTGTTTGTGTGCTACTTTTACACTTTATCGCTACTTTACTCAGTACTGTGCTTTCAGGTGATGTATCAAACCTCTCATGAAAAAGTGCTATGACAGTTAAAATGACTTAAATCATCGCACGAGCTAACGTCATTATTAGCTTGTGTGTGGTAGCCCTCTTAAAGCGTCGACTAAGCAAATATGGCAAATTGCTATTTTATCGTCCTTTTCAGAAACTTTATAATAGTTCCACACCGCTGATATAATCGTTTTTTGATTGGTTGTGTGGCGATGATATTAGTCTGTGCTGTGACTTAAGTGATTTGAGATGCAGTGGAGAGTAAAACACCTTTCATTTTCGTCTCCTATTTTCACCCCTTTTACAATTACTGGGCCTTTAAAACTAATCATTGATTTTATTGAGTGATCTCTTCATTTAAAAAAAATGAGAAAAATCACACTCCATTTGGTAAGTTAAGCCAGGTTAATGAAAGATTGATCTCTGTCATCTCTCTTTAAAAACATTATACACTAAAGCTATTAAAGTAGGTACGTAAATAGGCAGATTTATTTATTTCTGATAATAATAGCTGTACGTGTGCCTTAGAATAAAAAAAAAAAAGTTACTGCAACCTTGAAAGATGTTTCCTGTTCAGTGAACTGTACACTCATTTGAAATTAAATGCTGTGCTAATATGTTTTATGATTTAGGTGAATTCATTCATCCTTCAGTGCAACATATTTATCAAAACTAACATTATTGTGCTGCGTTTATAAACCAATCAATGTCCTAAAAGGTAGATTTCAGCCATCCTGTAAAGGTCATACGAAACCTTATGTACTTTCAGGAACAGTGAGTTTTCTAGCAGGTGGCTATTTCCTTCCTGTCCATACACGATTTACTGCTATAACTATTTGGGCCAAGCTGTTATGTAGCGATTATATAAGGATTTTCATGATTGTACAACCACAAGGAATTCAAAGTGGTCTATCCTACAGCTAGATGCAATGACTGCATGGGCTATAGGGGAAACATTGTGTTTTGAAATAGTATAGGACAACAATCGCTATAAAAAGGCAATAAAAAGAGATTTGGAGATTTGGATGAGATTACTGATTATTTTAGTAAATTCTTGGTGGTCTGGAAAAACCTGTCAGTTCATACTGTTGCTGAAATTAATAAATTACCACCCAAGCAGGTTAAAACATTTTTTTGCAGTAGCATGAAATAATTAAATGATATTTTAGGATGCTCAGCAAAAGTTGATGCCAGAGTTTATGATTCAGGTGTTTACAAAAGAGAAATATATTCAGTTAAGGTATGTAGTTCTGAGAAAATATGTATAGTAAATACATACTCACACACAACAATTATCCAATCATTCAGCAGCAGCACAATGCATAAAAACATGCTGATACAGGTCAAGAGCTTCAATTAATGTTCATATAAAACCTCATAATGGAGAGAAATGGGTATTTTAGAACATGCTGATCTCCAGGGATTTTCACATAGACCAGTCTCAGTAAGACTACACAGATTCAGTAAGAGCCAGTTCTCTGGGTGGAAAACTCTTGTTGATGAAAAAGTCAAATGAAAGTGGCCAGTTTTAAAATATATTGAGCTGACAGGATTGAGCTGACAGGAAGGCTATGGCAACTTGAATAACCACTCTTACAATCATGGTGAGTAGAAAAGCATTTCAGCTGAAAAACATGTTAAACCTTCAGGTGGAAATACTAGAAAAGAAAAAAAAAAAGATCTCAACAGGACTTACTCTTGCCAGACAAGAAGAAGTTTGAATTTACCAACAGCATCAATCCATGAACCCATCCGTTCTTGTCAATAGTCTAGGCGGGTGGAGGTGGTGAAATTGCGTGGGGAATGTTTTTGTTGGGACACACTGGGCCCCTGAATACCAATTGAGCATTGTTTGAATGCCCCAGCTTGTCTGAGTGGTGTTGTTAACCATGTGGATCCATCTATAGACAGAGTTTATTTATTTCAAATGGCTACATCCAGCATGATAATGTGGCATGTCACAAAGCACAAATTGTCTCAAACTGGTTTCATGAATGATTTCAGTGTACATAATTGTCCTCCTCAGTCACCAGATCTAAATCAAAGAGCACCTTTAATGTGTGGTAGAGAGAGCGACTCATAGCATCTACTATATTTAAGTTATATAATACATTATACAGCCAGTATGTGAACCCCTAGCCATTATAACCGTGTGGGCTGATATGTTGAACATTCCATCCCAAAGTCCTTATTTGTTTCTGTGATGGCCTCCACACTTCTGGTAAGGCTTTTTATTAGAATTTGGAAAATGGCTTAGGGATTTGTTCTCTTTTAGCCACACAAGTGTAAAAAGCCTGGTACAAACTTAGCATTGTAATTTATCTCAAATATTTTCAGTGGAGTTTAGGGTCAGGGCTCTGTGCAGGCCATTTTAATTTTTAGTTTTACTTTTACTCCAACTTTGACAGACCACGCTTTGTGCAGAGGAGCATTGTCATGTTAGAACAGGTTGGGCCATTTTAAATCTGGCAAAGGTAAATTGTAAATGCTACAGCATACCTAAAAACAATCCACAATAATTGTTTCTTTCACCCTTTGTAAGGATCCACTTATGGATATGGTGATCAAGATGCCCATATACATTCTGCCATATAGTGTATATATTATAGTTGTTTTTGTTTTTAAAATAACTTTGTTGCATCAGCATGAGTAAATGTATAATTTCGCAATGCTCCAAGGCTCAGTGTGGGTTGTTATTTTGAGCCAAGCTCTATTTTTTCTGTCATTTGTGTGTTAAGCTTTTGTCACACACACATTTTGATGTAACGCACAAGTTAAAACACAGATTTCAGTTTTGGCAGTGACACCAAATCACTTCAACAGGTCATGCTATTCTGGTTAGTGGGGCATGAACTGTGTGAACTTGGAATTCTGGACCAGTTATACTGTATTGCCTTCTGTTAGTGAACAAAGAGTACAGTGTTCCTTCCTTAATCTTTGCATTCATGTGCATAACCAAGTTTTTGCCAAATAAAACAGCTTTCTGTCTTGTCATATCGAGATCAACAAAAGTAGGTGTCCAGAATATAGACAGAAGTTTGTGGAAACCTGACCATCAGATTCATATGTGATTTTTAAACATCCCACATTTAAATCCCATTTGCTGTTATAATAACCTCAAATCTTCTGGGAAGATGTTCCACTAGATTTTGTAGTGTGCTTGTGAATGTTTGCAAAGGGCATTGGTTAACTCAGCCATGTAGTGTAAGGAGGCCTGGAGTGCCGTCAGCGTTCCAATTCATCCCAAAAGTGTTAGGTTGAGGTCAGAGCTTTATTTCAAGACACTCAAGAGCTTCCACTCCAACCCATGTAAACCATATCTTTCATGGGGCTGGCTTTATGGGACATTGTCATGGTGAAACAGGTTTTGGGTTTCCTAGTTCAAGTAAAGGTATAATTTAATGTTACGACATTTGAAGACATTCTATACAATTGTGTGCCTCCAAATTTGTGGTAACTGTTTGGAGACGAACAACAAATGGTTGGAAATGTCGAGTGTCCGTATACTTTTGACCATATGCAGTATTTAAATACAGCATCTGGCAAATGATTACTCATTTACAGGCCAGTGCTCATGTGCACCACTAAAGTAATCTATATTTCTGTTACGTTATTCGCATACATTAAATACAGCTTGAAAGTAAATGCAGTTTGAACAGGTACAATAATAATAATAATAATAATAATAATAATAATAATAACAAAGTATGTGGGTTGAGCAGTGCACATTGAAAATGAGCTTTGAGAATTCTGCGCTTTTACAGTGATGGAAGGAAATGTCAGGGTCGTTAGTTTGCTTCTCACAATGCCTTGCGTGAGACTTGAAATCAGTTCATACCAGGACAGTGTATGGTGTTTACAGTGCTTGTAAACACCATACACTTGTACTGCATGTTGGCTTGTTGACTGTTGTTTGGTTTCCACCTTTTTGTATTGTGTCTGTCAGACACAAATGAACACACACACACACACACACACACACACACACACACACACACACATACACAAACACACACACACACTGTACATGCGTACACACAGTTGAATGTTTTCTGTTCTGACCTTGGATCTTTGTTTGTCCTCCCTTCTGACACCTCTGTGTGTTTCTGCTTGTGTCCGTATGTCTTTCTGTGTGTGTGTGTGTGTGTGTGTGTGTGTGTGTGTGTGTGTGTGTGT
>JAAIIK010000050.1:503958-514493 GCA_014706435.1 Silurus glanis | reverse complement strand
CTTATACAGAGAAGAGGAGAGCAAACAGAGTGACGCATCAGATTAGGAGCACAGAATGGCTTTTAATGTTTAAACACCATTTTAAAGCACTTGGAAAGGGAGTGTGTGTGAGTGTGAGCAGGCTGTGTAGGCTAGAGTTTGACTAATACACTAGGTGCCAATGTGGCAATGTTTATTATTCGGGGTGGTGCAAATGAAACAGTAAGGCAGATGGTAGGGAGATGCAGGTTAAACATAGTTTATTGTTTATCACTCTGAATAGATTTTTGAATAAATCATGAGTGTGAACATAGTGTGACCATTAAACATTGTGAAAATTGTGTAAGAGTACAATGAGAAAAGCTTCTTTGTTTTTTCCTTTTTTTATTGGAAACTAAACACTAATATTGCAGTGGTTGTGAGGTTTTAATCGCACTCCTGGAACTCTTCAAAATTCACAATACTGAATTTGGTGTGTTGAATAAAATGTGAATAAAACCTTTTCACTCTGCCTTGATGAGCTCTGTGTGAAATTGCATCCCAATATTTGTGTTTGACTGCAATGCAGGAGCATCACAGACATTTTGACTGCTGAAATCTGGATACAAAATGAATGTTCTTTCAATGTGTTCTGTCTCAAACCTGTAATGGATGCCCATTTTACATTCCATAAACACACACACACACACACACACACACACACACTTTGGTGAAATGCAGCTTGCTCATCACGTTCATTCTCTCAGAGCCTGTTTGCTGAGTCATTCTCACCAGGTCAGTAATTAAAGCAACTCACACCTTCTACTTGGAAAATAAAACTGAGAGAGTTACAGTGACAGTATTATCTCTTATAATCTTAAAATCTGTTGTTCTTCAAGGAAACATGGTTTTGACACTTTGACACATAAACAAAAATACCAGACCAGGCTGGCCATTGTCCTCTAACCTCACTCATCTAAAAAATATATTACACCCATAGAACTGCTGCATATTAGATGTTTTTTTTTTGCACCACACAGACTGTTCTGTGTGAAAATACCAAGAGATCAGCAGTTCCTGAAATACTTAAAAACATATGACAAAAAACAATCAAGTCACTTAGAATTTGAACATTAACTAAATCTCTTGACCTGTATTTATGCATTGCACTTCTGCCACACAGCTGATTGTATAACTGCATAAATGATCAGGTTTTAATAAAGTGTCTGGTGAGTGTACAGTGTATTCTACCTCTTGTGTTACAATCTGGAACAGAAATGGGTCTAATAATGAATAATGATAAGACATAAAATAATATTGAAATCATGGGTCATTTTGTATATAGTCATGACTGGAAATCCAAAAGTCATTTTCAGTTTTATTTTGAAACACAACAAAATGTTGAAAAGTTCACGCAGGGTTAATAGTTACACAAGCCACTCACACTCTCACACATTCTGTGCGTATATATAGGTAAATGACAATTGCAGTATTGCATCAAATAGCACAACAGAAAAGGTTAATGTGGCACAAATTATCTTTAAGGAAATGTCAAAGCAAATGAGTCACTGGCAATAAGATCAGACAGAGCCACTTAAAGTCATGCATTTTAATTTTGCATGGTTTATTTTATGGTGCCTTTGAAGACCAACAAGAACAGCAGGTTTATTATTGAGCTTTATGCTACTGTAATAAAAATCGACTATAGAAATGACAGGAAGCAGGTGAAGGGATAGGAACAACAAAGTAGACTAGTTCTCTTCCATTGTTTTTATTGCTACATCTAATTTGTATTTTTATTTTTTTTTTTACTTTAGCTAAAAAGTAGCCAGTTAGTTAAATCCTGCTTATTCATTAGCAGGCAAAGTCATCACCTGATCTTAAGATAGTTAAATTTGATTTGTTTAATTTAAGTAATGACAAAAAACATGCTATATTGTAAGTAGCATCAGTGTTGTGTCGCATGTGTCAGGGTCAAGACAGTACCACTTCATGCACTCTGAAATAATGTATTTATTTATGATGAGTTTAACCAAAGCAGTGCAATACAAAGCAAAGCCTAGTGTGTAGCAAATAAAGGCTTTACATAAGGGTTTTTTAGTAGTTTTATACTCAATCAAAGCGACTTCAGCCTCCGTTACTCTGTCCAGTGGTGGTGTTGAACTTAGTAATAGCATGATAATAGCATGGATGATGCAGTGGCATTAGTGTGTTAGCTGAAGAATTATCACTGCTGGGTTGAGAACAGTCCAGCAACCAGGTCTTTATGTTCAACAGTGGCTCAGTTTTGAAAGCACATTCTTGATTAAAACTAAATGGCACACATGATATGCATGGAAATAAAATATTTTAGAAAGTTATAGCCTTTAACTGTAATAAACAGGGTAATCTGGAGTTTGTGATGCTTTTCTGAAAGGAATCACGAAATATATATATCCAAGCTGCTAAAATGAGCTGTGAGAAGCAATCTCAGCCAAATGACAGCAGTATAGAGGTAATGCTTCAACAAACAAAGAGTATACATTTTTGATAGAAATATACACTTAAATATATACTTTAGGCATAATACCAGTACCTCTATATGTATCTGTATCTGTATCTGTATCTGTTATTTTATGTTTAAGTTTATTTTTTAGATGAATTAAATAATCAGATTAAAAATAAACTTTTAAAAATTATTTTTGCCTATTATAACTATATAAAACCCTAATTCGGGTTATTTATGTATAAAAGTGTATTTAAAAAAATCTTTCATTTTGACATTTTAAAGCTTATGGTGGCTGTTTGTTCAGGAGTGCATCGGGATTTCTCCTTAAACAAATTCACTCATGCTGGATTGTTTCTTTCTGTAAAAAAAAAAAAAAACCAAAATGAATCAAATAATGTAAAAAAATGTTTTATTGTTTTTAATGATAATTACAGATGCCAGTTTGACAACAATGTTTAAAAAATCTATATAAAATATAATACAAGGTTGTTTTGACAATTTTGTTTCAGTTGTGAAGATGTATACATCTATAATATTGAATGAATTTTTTTTTTATAATATTCAACTGATATATGCATACATTAAATATACAAACATTAAAAACAAACATTTGAATGTAGTAAAGCTGCAGTAAATCACGTTTAAAAACAGATAAGTTAACTGTTCTAGTAGACAAATGCTATAAAAAGAGAATGGAACGGAGAAACGCAGCAAGCTAACAGGCTTGATAGAAAAAAAAAGGAAAAATATGCATTGGTGTTTTCTTCTTCTACTTTTTCTTCTTTTGGCTTCTCCCATTAGGGGTCGCCACAGCAATCATTCGTCTCCATACCCCCTGTCCTTTACATCTGCCTCTTTCAAACCAACTATCTGCATGTCTTCCCTCACCACATCCATAAACCTCCTCCTTGGTCTTCCTCTTTTCCTCCGTCTTGGTGGCTCCGGTGTACAAATGCATAATCATTAGCTGAAAACCACAACAGAGACTAAATATGCAAATGCTAACCGGTAACTTTTTGATAACGGCATTTTGAAATTCGTTGACAACGAATTTTATTATCAATTATTATTGATTTGTTCGATAAGTTGTTGCAGCCTTAAATTCAATCACATTCATCATTATAAAATTATTTTGTAATTTATCCAGCACCAAGAGAGGTTCAAGGAAGAGCAGCAACAGGGTCATGGGCATGCAGTGCTCATTGAGGCATCTATAGAAAGTAATTCACGCAGATCTCACAATCTAGGAGATTGTGGAAAAAATATTGCAAAAAGCAGATGCATCAGTAATCAGGAGATGCAGAACAAACTATAATACCACTAAGCATAGCGTCAATGCCTGTTACTCTAAAATGACAGACAATGTGCTGTTTGCACAATATAGCTATGAGAAGCAGACAGGCTAGTGCATTAAACTTGGCACATTGAATTATCAATTGATATCTGAGTTTCTGTGACAGTTTAGACAGTCTGAAGGACATTGCATAACATCAAACTGTATGGACTGTGTCCAAGAAAAAAAAAAGCTTGCTTTTTTTAGCACAAAACTGCAAAATGAAACTTTGCTAAAGAACATGAAAAGAAGCCTGATAAATATTATAAGCACATTCTCTTGTCTGGAACATTGGATATCTTGATACTTGATACATTTGTACGTCAGTTCAGATAAAGCCCAACACATTTGGCATTAACCTGGCTTGGAATACCACAGTAAATGTATAACCCTGTGTTGGGGACATGACACTTATAGATGGCACTATGAATGCCTGTGGATATACTGAAACACTCGCTGACAAAATAACTTCCAGTCTCTAGAAACTAGAAAAGGAATATCTGAGCATGACAACAAGCCAAAGCATAGTGGTATCTTTTACACAGAGGGGGATTGAGTCTGCCATCAAAAATAAAGATTGACAGGTGAAGTACTAAAAAAAAAAAATTTTAATCTCAGGAGTGAAAGGTATATTGGATTCTGTTGTGCTGAGTTCCTACTGCAGGTCCCCAATTTTTTATGTAGTAAATATAAACTGTTTTACATAAATGCAAATGCCCTACAGTTCAAATGAAGGGTGATACTGTTTTGCACGGGGTGTGCTCACTTCCATTGTAAAGTATATATATATATATATATATATATATATATATATATATATATATATAAAGAGAAAAATACATTGTACAGACGGAAGTATTGGGACACTTTTCCAGCCATATGTGGTTCTTCCCCAAACCGTTACCACAAAGTTGGAGGTACATAATATACAGTATCTCATGCCTTTGGATGCTGTAAACGGTCAGTGTCCCCTTCAGCTGAACAAAGAGACCAAACCTGTTCTAGCATGCCAATTTCCCTGTGCACAAACATGCTCCTGAATACGGTTTAATAATAATATGGTTTACATGGTTTGGAGTTGAAGATCTTGAGTGGCTTGCTATAGAGCTCTTACCTAAAGCCTAATAAACACCTTTACAACTGACTGCACTGCAGGACTCCTCAACCTACAGTATGTCAGTACCTGACTTGACTGATGCCCTTGTGGCTGACTGAGCACAAATCTCAGCAACCACTCTCTTAATTCTAGTGAAACATCTTCCCAGAAAAGTAGAGGATATTATAACAATGTCCTATGCAAATAAAATTGAATTGAATTGAATTAAATTGAATTTAAATGAACAGCTAATTGGGGCAAAATGTGTAATGGAAAGTTCAAAAATCTTCTTTTGGTCAGTTGTCCACAAACTTTTATCCATATAGTATATATTTCTATTATAATTTGTCCCATTTGGCACAGTCGCTCAGCATCTTACACTAGAAAACTTTCAACACATCAGATTGGAAAGCTGACTGTTCACTTGCTGTGTAATATTCCCCCCCCCCCCAGTGCCACTGTAATGAGAAACAATGTAATTCACTTTACCTGTCATCTTTATCTGTTTAAATGTTATGGCTAGTAGGTGTATACATATAGATAGATACACTGCTGCATTTAGGGATTTTTTTTGCTATAGCTTTTATTTTCTTTCATTTTCATCCGCTTGCCAACTTTTATCTTCATTACTTCATGCAGCTTCTCTCTGTAGCGCAAGCATTTTTTTTTTATTCTCTCACCTGTGTGTCTGTGTTTGTATATCTCAGCTTCTGCTAACCACATTGCCTGGCAGTCCCAGTCACGTAAGTTCCTGTTATGCTAACAATGCATACTTTCCATCTGCTGTGTAACTGGTGTAGTTCTATTCCTAGGACCCCAATATATAATATTGTGATCTACTGTGTATTTGTGTGCACGTGTGTGTGTGTGTATATGTGTGAAAACAATGCCCTGGTAACCAGTAACAATGCCTGTATTGTTTTTTTGTAATGAATGTTTGTACTCCTTTATGTGCTTGAAGATGTTTACTCATCAGTGTAGTAGTAGTTCAAGGTGACTGAAGTTTTATCAATTCAAGGTTAAAATTCCACAAGTCAGGTCTCTTTTCCTCATTTATATGATATATCCATTATTCTTTTGTAATTGTATGTCACTGGCATGGCTAGTTCTGATGTACGATCTTTTCTAAATCACTTGTGACTGTACGGTTCTTGGTTCTTAATCGGAACTTCGTTTTTATAGAACTATCACCAACTGACTTTCTGCCTCTCTTTCTCTCTTTCTTTCTCACTTTCACCTTTCCCTCTCTTCTCAGTGCGCTTCGCTCCATATAGGCTCCAGGACATTGCACTGAAGCCACTGCTCTTTGAGGTTCCCAGCATTACAGTGGACTCTGTGTTTACGGGACGTGAGTGGCTTTTCCAAGAAATTGATGCCCAGTTGAGCAGCGCCAACCGTGCAACCAACCGGGGCGTGGTGCTGGCGGGCAACATTGGCTTTGGCAAGACGGCCATAATCTCCCGCCTGGTTGCTCTCAGCTGCCACGGCAATCGCATGCGGCAGATCGCTTCTGACAGCCCACAGGCTTCGCCCAAACGTAAGGGCTAATGTTAAGGCAAAGCTTTTAAACCATAAATTCAACAAAGGCTTAGGATGGCATTTTATATTTTCTGTTTGAGTCGCATCATTTCTTTTTTTTTTTTTATGAAATGACGAAATTGATTCTACTGTTATTGAAATAAAATCGGCGCAATCCTACCAAACTTTTTTGTTAAGTTCAGCATGTTTAAATGTTTCTGTGTGTCAGATGGAGACGGACTCCCTCTTACCCAGCATCAGCCCACCCATGGAACTTTGGGAGGTGGCAGCTGCCCAGGAACTCCAGAAATGAGGAGGAGACAAGAGGAGGCTATGAGGAGGCTTGCATCTCAGGTCCGGACAGTTATTCATCTTTCTATTCATTCACGTATTTGTCAAATGTGGTTAAGGCAAAATTATGTGCTAGAAGATACATCTTGTGCAGAAAGTATCCAATGACAAAGAACTGTGGATGAAGAGCAACCACAACTAGATATATAAAAATGTAAGCACTAAATCTCTGGAGTTCTACTGTTCTTCTTCTTCTTCTTCTTCTTCTTTCGGCTGCTCCCATTAGGGGTCGCCACAGCGGATCATCTGTCTCCATACCACCCTGTCCTCTACATCTGCCTCTTTCACACCAACTACCTGCATGTCTTCCCTCACCACATCCATGAACCTCCTCCTTGGCCTTCCTCTTTTCCTCCTACCTGGTGGCTCCATCCTCAGCATTCTTCTACGAATATAATTCATGTCCCTCCTCTGCACATGTCCAAACCATCTCAATCTCGCCTCCCTCACCTTGTCACCAAAACATCCTACATGCGCTGTCCCTCTAATAAACTCATTTCTAATGTTGTCCATCCTCGTCACTCCCAACGAAAACCCTGACATCTTCAGCTTTGCTACCTCCAGCTCCACCTCCTGTCTTCTACTCAATGCCACTGTCTCTAATCCATACAACATCACAGGTCTCACCACAGTCCTATAAACTTTTCCTTTCATTCTTGCAGACACCCTACTATCACAAATCACTCCTGTCACTCTTCTCCACCCACTCCACCCTGCCTGCACTCTTTTCTTTACTTCTCTAACACACTCTCCATTACTTTGCACTGTTGACCCCAGGTACCTGAACTCCTCCACCTTCTCCACCTCTTCTTCCTGCAACCACACCACTCCACTGCCCTCCCTCTCATTCACACACATGTACTCTGTCTTACTCCTACTGACTTTCATTCCCCTTCTCTCCAGCGCATATCTCCACCTCTCCAGGCTCTTCTCAACCTGCTCACTACTCTCACCACAAATCACAATATCATCCGCAAACATCATAGTCCAGGGAGACTCCTGTCTGACCTCGTCCGTCAACCTGTCCATCACCACTGCAAACAGGAAAGGGCTCAGGGCCGATCCTTGATGTAGTCCAACCCTCACCCTGAACCAGTCTGTCGTTCCTACTGCACACTTCACTGCTGTCACACTGTCCTCATACATGTCCTGCACCACCCTCACATACTTCTCTGACACACCTGACTTCCTCATACAGTACCGCAGCTCCTCTCTCGGCACCCTGTCATACGCTTTCTCTAAATCCACAAATACACAATGCAATTCCTTCTGTCCTTCTCTATACTTCTCCATCAACATCCTCAAAGCAAATAAGGCATCTGTGGTGTTCTTCCTCGGCATGAAACCATACTGTTGCTCACAGATGGTCACCTCTTCTCTCAGCCTGGCTTCCACTATTCTTTCCCATAACTTCATGGTGTGACTGATCAACTTAATTCCCCTTATGCTTAAAGATCGGTACCAGCACACTCCTTCTCCATTCCTCAGGCACCCTCCCACCTTCCAGAATCTCGTTAAACAATCTGGTTAAAAACTCCACTGCCGTCTCTCCTAAACATCTCCATGCTTCTACAGGTATGTCATCTGGTCCAACCGACTTTCCACTCTTCATCCTCTTAATTGCTGCTCTCACTTCCTCATTACTAATCCTATCTACATCCTGCTCCTCATCATCCAACCTTCTCTCTCTCTGATTTTCCTCATTCATCAGCTGCTCAAAATACTCCCTCCACCTTCTCAACACACTCTCCTCACTAGTCAACACATTTCCCTCTCCATCCTTTATTGCTCTAACTTGCAGCACATCCTTCCCAGCTTGGTCCCTCTGTCTGGCCAATCGGTATAAATCCTTTTCTCCTTCCTTAGTGTACAACCTCTCATACAGCTCCTCATATGCCTTTTCCTTGGCTTTCGCCACATCCCTCTTTACCTGCTGCCGCATCTCCTTGTACTCCTGCCTACTTTTCTCATCACTCTGTCTATCCCACTTCTGTTTTGCCAACCTCTTTCTCCTTATGCTCTCCTGCACTTCCTCATTCCACCACCACGTCTCCTTGTCTTCCTTTCTATTTCCAGATGTCACACCAAGTACTTTTCTAGCTGCCTCCCTCATCACTCCTGCAGTAGTTTCCCAATCACCCAACACCTCTTCACCACCACCGAGCCCATGTCTGACCTCTTCCCTGAACCTCACACTACAGTCTTCCTCCTTCAGTTTCCACCATCTTATTCTTCTTTCAGTCCTCACTCTCCTTCTCTTCTTCTTCGCCTCCAAAACCATCCTACAGACCACCATCCGATGCTGTCTAGCTACACTGTCCCCTGCCAACACCTTACAGTCTCCAATCTCCTTCAGGTTGCATCTCCTGCATAGAACATTGTCCACCTGTGTGCACCTTCCTCCACTCTTATACGTCACCCTATGATCCTACTTCTTCTTAAAATAAGTGTTCACCACTGCCATTTCCATCCTTTTATCAAAATCTACCACCATCTGCCCTTCCACATTCCTCTCCTTAAGGCCACACCTCCTCATCACCTCTGTTCCCTTCACCAACATGCCCATTAAAGTCTGCCCCAATCACCAATCGTTCTTTCCTAGGTACACCATCTACCACTTTATCTAATTCACTCCAGAATCTTTCCTTCTCTTCCATCTCACAGCCGACTTGTGAAGCATAGGCACTGATTACATTTATCATCATCCCTTCAACTTCCAGCTTCACGTTCATCACCCTATCAGAAACTCTCTTCACCTCCACTACACTCTTACTGTACACTTCCTTCAGAATCACCCCTACACCATTTCTCTTTCCATCCACACCATGATAGAACAGTTTGAACCCACCTCCAATGTTTCTGGCCTTACTCCCTTTCCACTTGGTCTCCTGAACACACAACATATCTACCTTTCTCCTCTCCATCATATCAGCTATCTCTCTCACTTTACCCGTCATAGTACCAACATTTAAAGTACCAACCCGAACCTCCACTCTCCTACACTTCTCCTTTCCCTGCCGTCTCTGTAGACGTCTTTCTCCTCTCCTTCTCCTCCTTCGGCCAACAGTAGCCCAATTTCCACCGGTATCCTGTCGGCTAACGATACCTGTGGCGGTCGTTGTTAACCCGGCCCTCGACCGATCCGGTATGAAATTCTCATTTGTGATCCGCATATTTGATTTGGCACATGTTTTATGCTGGATGCCCTTCCTAACGCAACCCTCCCCATTTACCCGGGCTTGGGACCGGCACTAAGAGTGCACTGGCTTGTGCCTCCCTAATGGCTGGGTTAGATCTCTGGAGTTCTACACACTTCTATTAAAGATCTTGTGTTAAAGATTAGACTCATAGCAGTCTAGTATATAGTATATAAGGTAATGCATTTCCAGGAATTTACAGCAGCTCAGTCAAGCTGTTTATAAGCTTTAAGTAAGTTACTGCTTTTCATGATGAAATGTCATTCAGATACACCAAGATATGAGCTGCAACCTAAATAACTGAGGGTGGCAAGGAAAAAGATGAGCTTGGTGTCTGTAAAACCTCTGGTGAGTGGAGACTCTTTAGCCTAGCTCTGGGCTTTTTTTCAGTCTACACCTTTCAGCGCAATGAAATAAATCAACAAAAACACCACAACGACAGTAAAACAGTAGGCTTAAAAAAAACGTATAACCGTATAAATAATTTGAGTGGCACAAGTAAAACATTATTGAAAATTAGTACACATTATTGTGCGCTGATCCACCTCCTTTTTGTTCATAGTTGACACTTGACCATGCCTCATCTGCCGCATA
>JAAIIK010000050.1:480217-500512 GCA_014706435.1 Silurus glanis | reverse complement strand
AACAGATTTTTTTGCCACTGTATCTGTATTGCCAACAGCAGCTCATCCATAGGGGCAGATGGGGCAGAATCCCACTGTATACTGTACATCAGCTATTTAACAGGATTAATCTTCATAAAGTCTTAAATCAACAATATCAGATTGCCTCTTTTAAATAAACAACGATTTTAAAAAGTTTCTATTTTACAAAAATATGCCGATGATCTGGCAACATGTTCTCCTTTCTAGATGTTGTGTAGCAAATGCAACACAATTAGGGAAATAAAAACATAGACAACACAAATTAAACTAATTTACACTCTGCCAATTGCCAAAATCTTGTTTAACCTAATACATTTCTGCAAAGAAAGGCAAAAATTAAATACAGATGGTGCATATTGCACAGATCGGTATATGTATACAAAATAAAAAATAAATAGGAGATGTAACAGTGGGTTATGTCCATATAGCAGAAATACGTGTGCACCATAGTGACCTGGTTTCCTATGTAAAGGGTGGACTAGTTCCAGTTCTTCTGTATGTTTTTCGAGATGTAGATTGAAGAAAGTTTTGCTAATACCTGGCAACCCTGGTTAATGATTAGCTCTGGAAGCACACATTCTGTATTAAAGATTTTTGAAAAATGGGACATATAAAACTGTACAGATTGCAGATTGATGTAACATATATCATAAGTGAAGTGCAATAGCTGTAACCAAAATCAATGACCAAAAGTCGATGCTGTATACTACATTACCTGAGACATTAAGGTTAATAAAGTGTAAGTATAAACTAACATCTTGAATCTCAGATTCATTATTAAATGTATCAAATTGCTGGTATCTCTACTCATGTATGGAAATCCAGTTTAAAACATTTGGGAATTTGGCAAACCTCAGACATTTGTTGAAGCAGTATGCTTTTATTGGCATATTTTTTTCATGTTTTTAGTGTTGTCATATGTTTATCTACTCGGTTGCCTAATGTGCGTTATATTGATCTCGGTTGTACCAGTGTCACATTGATGTAGGACTTGCATCAACATGGCACCAAAACAGCACCAACCGTGATGCGAATAACATGCTTATGTTCGATTTTTAGGACATCACAAAACCGCTGCCTTTCCACCGTATTTCTCTGGATGCTCTGGAGGAGAACGATGCCATCGACCGGGATCTGCAGGCTTATGTGCTGCAGCGTGTGCATGGCAGTGCTGAAATTCAGAGCAACATCTCGCTCAATGGTAAGATGGATGGCGCTGGCTTCGCCAAACTCAGCTCGCACCTGAAAGCCCTCAGTCGCGGCTCTTTCCTCTACCTGAAGCTGACCTTTGACCTGATCGAGCGTGGCTACCTGGTGTTGAAGAGCTCCGGCTACAAGGTGGTGCCTGTGAGTCTGGCCGAAGTTTACCTGCTGCAGCTGAATATGCGCTTTCCTACACAGTCTTCATTTGAGCGAGCACTGCCTCTGCTCAACGTGGCACTGGCATCTCTGCACCCACTCAACGACGAACAGATCTACCAAGCGGTCAATTCCGGCTCCCTCAGGGCCACGCTCGACTGGGATGATTTCCGCCAGAGGATGGAGCAACTGGGGGTCTTCTTGGTGAAGAGGCGTGATGGCACACGTATGTTTGTACACCCGTCTTTCCGTGAGTGGCTTATCTGGAGGGAGGAAGGGGAGAAGACCAAGTTCCTTTGTGATCCCAGGTGAGTAGAAAAGAGGTTTCTGTAAAACTAAAACAATTTGAATACAGTAATTCATCATATTTGAGCTGCATTTTATTCTGGACTGCTGCTGCTGAGTGCAAATTTAGATAATCATTGCCGACCATCTTCACCTGAGAGTGATGCTGAATATCAGCATGATTTAATTCAAAATGTTTCCTCAGCACTTCTCACATCTTATCATTTTTTTTCCCCCCGGTGTTACAGGAATGGACACACACTGCTGGCCTTCTGGTTTTCCAGACAGACAAACAAACTGAACAGACAGCAGACTATAGAACTAGGACATCATATACTCAAAGCACATATATTCAAAGTAAGATAACACAGAATACACCAGTTTCTGGTTTTGTGAATGCAAATGACATACTATGTGATGTGGATACTGAGATATTGAGCTGTTTTAGTCATGTGATCACTTTCTGGTAAATGTATATTATACATATTTGTGACCATCAGACTATAAAGGCACAAAAACACTAGGAGAAGAAAAACAATACTTTGGCTGTTGGTTTTGAAAAATATATGCAGATCTGAAATCAACATAGACTAACCTAACATTCGCAGACTTTCTGTATACTTAATGAACAAGGTTTGATTTAAAACATAGCAACGAATCCTAACATTATTGTCCTACTGAACAGATTGAAGATAAAATGGCCAGTAATAGATAAAGAAATCTCAGATTAGTTGCCCACTCTGGTTTGTTAATTATCCAGCCAAATCACTTTATGGGGCTTTATAAATAGAAACAAACATTGTGTATTGTGATATAGTAAAATAAAATATATTTATTATATAGTGAAACGATTGAAATGAAAAGTGTTTCAGCTAAACTTTTTGTCTTTGCTATTTTGTTTTTTCTTTTGCGGTGCAGGGGCTGAGTAAGAAGGTGGGGGTCTCCTCATCCATTTTGCAGGGCCTTTGGGTGTCTTACAGCACTGAGAGTTTATCCACTGCTTTATCTTCCCTGAGAAATCTGTACACCCCAAACATTAAGGTAGAGCACTCAACAAAAACAATTAGAAGTTTCTAGAAGGTCACTGATAATAATTTTACTGAGAGAGGAGAAGAAAGGAAGGAAGGTAGGAAGGAAGGAAGGAAGGAAGGAAGGAAACAGTCAGTGTTTTATATCCCTATATATAAGTTTTTATTTATTAGCCACATTAGCATTTTTAATGAGGCTTTTCTTTATATTCTTTCCTCATTAAACAGAATGTTATTTACACATCAGGGATTAGTTCTAGTTTATTATACAATCTTTTTTTCTTGATGTGTGCTGCAGTTTGATCACTTCTACAATTCAATTCAGTTCAGTTCAAATTAATTTTTATAGATATTCAGATATAGATTTATAATAAGACCAAATGAGAGTACCAGAACCAACACTGGAATGGGAAAACTCCATCAGAAGTCATTTTGACCTTTGGCCTTCATGTACATGTTTAGGTGTCCCGTCTGCTAATGATGGGAGGGGCAAATGTTAATTACCGGACAGAGGTGTTGAACAACGCACCAGTGCTGTGTGTGCACGCTCACTTGGGCTACATGGACATGGTCAACCTGCTGCTGGAGTTTGGGGCTAACGTGGACTCAGTATCTGAAAGCGGCATGACAGCACTTAGTTACGCTGCCACTGCAGGCCATCTGAACATCGTCACTGCCCTCTGCAAGAGAAGGGCTAAGGTATGGTGTACACACACTTACACATACACACACACAAAATGCCATAAACTAAAGACCAGTTAGCAATTCAACATTAAAAATATTTGATCAATCATAAAATAATTAATCAAGCCCCTTTTTTTGCCATTATGACATCTTTATATGTGTATCTTCCACTGCAGCTCAACCAGCTGGACAGGAACGGCCAGTGCGCTCTGGTACATGCAGCTCTAAGGGGCCAAATGGAGGTGGTTAAGTTCCTGCTGCACAGTGACTGGGGAGGTGAGGGGGGGAAGACCGCACAGCTCCAAACTCCCTCTCCTACAAAACCAAGTGACTCCCCACAGCTGTGCAGCCCAGAGCAGCAGGAGAAAGAGCAGGAGCAAGGGGATGACGAGTCTCCACAAGAAAAGGAAAGAGAGACAGAGCTCCCTGCTCAGCAGCAGGAGACAAAGGAGGAGAAAAAACAGAAGGAAGTTCAGTCTCAGGAGCAGCATGAAGCCTTCAGGAAAAGTCATGCAATACAACAAGCTCTGGTAGCAGCAGCTAGTATGGGACACATAGAGGTAATAATTTTCATGAACTTTATGTTCATTCCTTTTTGGTTTGAGATTGATTTCTTCTCACATCTTACAATTTATGTGTTTTTTTACTACCATAATAGTAGATATTAGAATATTTCTTAATACCATAATGCATCACAACTTAAAATAATTAGCATTATACAATTGCATTGTCCCAAATCTGATCTCTCAAAAGGTGTGGATTAAATTTTGCATAACAGCAGCAATGACAATAGTTCTGGCTACAAGATGAATCACTGGCTTATATTAATGCATACATAATACATTACCATTTCAATAGCAACAGCTCATTCACATGGACTTGTACGATGGATGATCTGTCGAATCTAAGGATAATAATAAATAGAAGTTATAATGTTATTTAACCAAGATAAATGTGTGTAATTATTGATATAAAGAGACAACGTAATTGTTTTTATGCCGACATTAATGGTAACCGTATACAGATTTAAAAATAGTTTTTTTAAGCATAGTTTTTGCTGTGGTATAAGAAATATGGAATAATACAGGAGGATTATAGAAAAATAATTAATGCTTCTTCTTCGTCTGATGTCTCATTTTCAATGACTGATTATTTAATTATAACAGCTGACTAAATATAATGTTTTAAAATAAACAGACAGACAGACAGACAGACAGTGTTGCAAAGCATGGTGTACCTGCTTCTTGAAGTACACTTGTACACAAAAAATCATTTATATTTTTTACATTGAATTTCTATTTACATATATGCAGCTTAAAAATTAAACAAAAAAATTATGTTAAATGTAAAAATATCTTTCAATATTACAAGGTCGCCACAGGCCTGATTTTGGACATCATATCTTTTTTTGTTTGTTTGTTTTTTTGTTTGTTTTTTTAACCCAGTTACTTCTTTGACCAAGTGAATTGTAATTGTCTTCTAGTTTGACAATGATGATTTCTTTTTCTTTTTTTAAGTTTTGCTTGAAAACTATTGGTAATAGAAGAAAGCCAGCATATTTCTGTGTAATAGGAAAGTTATTAATATTAAAAGAATATATTCACAACATGCCCATGTATGGAGTAAATATTTATGAAAGCCTTGAAGCAGGAATAGCAGTGTAAATTGATTGAATCTACAAACCCTTTTGACTTTGAATTCACCAAAGTGTCTCCAGACTGTCCTCAGTGTCTCTTTGGAAGTGACTTTGCAGTGAATTGTCTTGTAGAATCTATGTCTCTGGTATAAAGGAGTTCATTCGTTTCATCCTGAGTGAAAAAGATGGACAGCACACTAGCAGAAATGAGACAACAGTAGAAATTTTGTCTTTATATAATTGTTGTTAGAACGCGGTCCCATTCGAAACTCTGCTTGGCCTAAAAAGGGCCTTTTTGTGTACATGTTTGTCAAGAAAACTCCTTTTGCAAGTTTTTCATAGAATATACATGGCCATATTTTGTCATGTACATTCCTCAACATGCCTGGATGCTTCTCAGTTGTTGGACATGATTGGCTACAATATATGCCAGACATTCTTCTTCTTCTTCTTTCGGCTGCTCCCATTAGGGGTCGCCACAGCGGATCATCCGTCTCCATACCACCCTGTGCCCTACATCTTCCTCTTTCACACCAACTACCTGCATGTCTTCCCTCACCACATCCATAAACCTCCTCCTTGGCCTTCCTCTTTTCCTCCATCCTTGTGGCTCCATCCTCAGCATTCTCCTACCAATATAACTTATGTCCCTCCTCTGCACATGTCCAAACCATCTCAATCTCGCCTCCCTCACCTTGTCACCAAAATGTCCTACATGCGCAGTCCCTCTAATAAACTCATTTCTAATCTTGTCCATCCTCGTCACTCCCAACGAAAACCTCAACATCTTCAGTTCTGCTACCTCCAGCTCCACCTCCTGTCTTTTACTCAATGCCACTGTCTCTAAACCATACAACATCGCAGGTCTCACCACAGTCCTATAAACTTTCCCTTTCATTCTTGCAGATACCCTTCTATTACAAATCACTCCTGTCACTCTTCTCCACCCACTCCACCCTGCCTGCACACTTTTCTTTACTTCCCTAACACACTCTTCATTACTTTGCACTGTTGACCCCAGGTACCTGAACTCCTCCACCTTCTCCACCTCTTCTCCCTGCAACCGCACCACTCCACTGCCCTTCCTCTCATTCACACACATGTACTCTGTCTTACTCCTACTGACTTTCATTCTCCTTCTCTCCAGCGCATACCTCCACCTCTCCAGGCTCTTCTCAACCTGCTCCCTACTCTCACCACAAATCACAATATCATCTGCAAACATCATAGTCTATGGAGACTCCTGTCTGACCTCGTCTGTCAACCTGTCCATCACCTCTGCAAACAGGAAAGGGCTCAGGGCCGATCCTTGATGCAGTCCAACCTTCACCTTGAACCAGTCTGTCTTTCCTACTGCACACTTCACTGCTGTCACACTGTCCCACCTGACCCTCACATACTTCTCTGACACACCTGACTTCCTCATACAATACCACAACTCCTCTCTTTGCACTCTGTAGTACGCTTTCTCTAAATCCACAAAAACACCACATCTCTTTGTCTTCCTTTCTATTTCCAGATGTCACACCAAGTACTTTTCTAGCTGCCTCCCTCAACACTCCTGCAGTAGTTGCCCAATCATCCAGCACGTCTTCACCACCCCTGAGCCCCTGTCTGACCTCTTCCCTGAACCTCACACTACACTCTTCCTCCTTCAGTTTCAACCATCTTATTCTTCTTTCAGTCCTCACTCTCATCCTCTTCTTCTTCGCCTCCAAAACCATCCTACAGACCACCATCCGATGCTGTCTAGCTACATTGTCCCCTGCCAACACTTTACAGTCTCCAATCTCCTTCAGGTTGCATCTCCTGCATAGAACATAGTCCACCTGTGTGCACCTTCCTCCACTCTTATACGTCACCCTATGCTCCTCCTTCTTCTTAAAATACGTATTCACCACTGCCATTTCCATCCTTTTAGCAAAATCTACCACCATCTGCCCTTCTACATTCCTCTCCTTAAAACAATACCTACCCATCACCTCCTCATCACCTCTGTTTCCCTCATCTACATGCCCATTAAAGTCTGCCCCAATCACCAATCATTCATTCCTAGGTACACCATCTACCACTTCATCTAATTCACTCCAGAATCTTTCCTTCTCTTCCATCTCACAGCTGACTTGTGTGTGATGACATTTATCATCATCCCTTCAACTTACAGCTTCACGTTCATCACCCTATCAGAAACTCTATTCACCTCCACTACACTCTTACTGTATTCTTCCTTCAGAATCACCCCTACACCATTTCTCTTTCCATCCACACCATGATAGAACACCCACCTCCAATGTTCCTGGCCTTACTCCCTTTCCACTTGGTCTCCTGAACACACTACATATCTACCTTTCTCCTCTCCATCATATCAGCTAACTCTCTCCCTTTACCAGTCATAGTACCAACATTTAAAGTACCAACCCGAACCTCCACTCTCCTACACTTCTCCTTTCCCTGTCGCATCTGTAGACGTCTTCCTCCTCTCCTTCTCCTCCTTTGGCCAACAGTAGCCCAATTTCCACCGGTACCCTGTTGGCTAACGAAACCTGTGGCAGTCGTTGATAACCCGGGCCTCGACCGATCCGGTATGAAATTCTTATTTGTGATCCGCATATTCGATTTGGCACATGTTTTACGCTGGATGCCCTTCCTAACGCAACCCTCCCTATTTATCCGGGCTTGGGACCAGCACTAAGAGTGCACTGGCTTGTGCCTCCCTAATGGCTGACATTGTTTCTGAATAATGAGATATGGAATTGACAAAAAAGCAGATTACTCTAAATTAGACTTTTATCTATCTTTTAGGGAAAGATCTAGTGTTGGATAGCTACATAACTTAGAAAGCTAGCTATTTCACAATGCTGACAAATACTAGTCATTGTTTGTGTGTAATTTGGAATGAGCTTATTTTTGCCCTTTTTCTTCTGGAAAAAGAAGATCGAACACATTGTTTAGGTTTTGCTCCTCTATGCATTTTTTATTGTTAGATATAGTTCTGCCTGGGGACCCCTGCAACTAGGGTTCTGTACATTGTGTGTGCTTGTGTATCTTATTTATACATACATAATTTCTACATCGTCCAAGTACAAATCCCATCAAACTGGTTCTTTGCAGATTATAGTAGAATATATTAGTTTGGCTTGTATCTTGGAAGATAATTGTTGGTTTCATCTGCTTTTTTCATACAATATTAAACAGGGTTATGCATGTTATTCATCTACAGGCCCTTTAAGGGGTGCACATAAATATTGTGCAAATCAGTTCATGTATTTATGTATGAATTTAGGAATATCAGATACAAATTCCATAGGCTCTAAAGCAAAATATATAGTATTTCAGATTTATTGTATATAAAGTAGCCATCTAGATCAGGAATTCCCTGAAAGATTTCCTGAAAGTGTATTGGCTTGTGGATTTTAGTTTGCCCACTCCAGATTAGGGTTATTGGGACCCAAATCTGCTTCTTTCTTGGGAAAGCAACAGATGACTGAGCCACCCATATAATGCAGTTCAATTTAGTCTGAACGATAATGATGCAGGGTCATTTTGTGCTCTCGTCACCTGCAAGATGAAGGTTGAAGGTGAGGAGAAATGCCAGTTGGGTGGCAGCCATTCAATGTGGTCTATTTCATCATAATTGTGAACTCATGGGTCAGCCAAAATTTTAACAAATCCTGTTCTTACCCCAGTCAACCTCTTTACCTATCCTGTCAACGTTTAATTAATGAGTTTCTTTAGACTGAACAGATTGGTTCCACTATCTCTCGATGTTCCTAATACCCTTTGCCTTATCTTGGTGTGCCCTGTTTTTTCAGGCTTTTATCGCCACTATTTGCTGAATGTTCAGCTTCTACAGCTTCTCTTGTGTTAGATGTTTATGCATTAATCTTTTCGTTAATCTTCTTGTTAGATGTATATATGCATTAATTCACATAGAGATGGACGAATGAGAAATGCATTAGCTAGACCACTGAGAAAGTGAAAGCTCCAAAGTGCATAATACTTGTCTAGTGTTATACTTGTCTAGAATTCTGATTAATCGGGCTAAACCGTGGCAAGTATTTAAAGTCAGAAAAATATGACAGGTTAATTATATGAATTAAAACAGATGCTGGAAAATGAGCAATGCTTTAATCCCTGGGTGGATGACTTTATCGTCAGACTTTATCCTTTCTTGATAATGTCTCTGGTGAAGAAGCTAGGGCCGGCGCTAGCTATAGGCAGAGTCAGCAATTGCCTAGGGCCTCAAGCTTGAATGGGGGCCTCCATAACCCTAACACCTATACACTAGTTCACCAATCGAGACAGGCAGCTTAAGACAAGGCTCTTTATAAATCGGATATAAATAACTGTCACTTACCTGAAGTGGAAGCAACAGTTTAATGTAAGTTCCCAACATCTGAATGCATTTAGGTAGCGCCCAAACGAATGTACCCCTTTAAGGTTGCTAAGCGAGAAGCTGTCATCATGAATTTTTTATTGTAATGTATTACTAAAATAAAGGGCGTCTTATTATGTCATGTCAGCGCTATTTAAAGATGGATTATTCTTTGGAGTTCAAAACAGGTTTATTCGGAGTTCATAACAGTGTGAGCGGCGTGACAACTTAAAAAATAATAAAGAAAAAGTTAAAGTTTTTCAATAAAAACAGCAATCGCAGATGCTAGATAAAAATGACATTTACCCCATTTTACTGTAAAGGGTACGCAAAAATGTTCATTATTCCAAATAGTGGGTAAGTGTGTTACTGTAAATAAATTACTGTACAAATTGCTAAATGTCCTGGGTGATTTATTGTCTGTGTGTTATTTATAATAACATTTGAATCTTAAACCTACTAAAGTTAGCATTTTAAATTAATGAAAAAACATTATTAAAGCAAATTATTATTTTACAGTGTAACCTAACTAATGGCATGTCATGGCCAAGGAATAACTTATCATTTTTTTTTTTTTTTGTGTAGACCTAAGTTAAAGTTGAATTAATATACACATTTAAGTAAATATATAAAAACACTGATGTTAGGATTTGTAGCAATAAAAAGATTAGATTACATGTATTTCAAGTGCTTTTTATTTATTCTGAAAGGTGGAAGGAAGGAGGCTGGGGGGCTTTCAATATAATTGTTGCCTAGAGCCTCCAAATGTCTAGAACCAGCACATCCTGTCTGAGCCCTTGACAAGAAAAGAAGAAAGTCTAACGTTTCAGCTATGAGCTGTGGTGTTCTTATGATGCATGCAGAAGACTATACCTGGTTAGGGGCTTCATTGTTGAATGTCTAAATCAGAGTTCAAAAGATTGTCTAGTATCTATTAAAGATATAGAAGAAATAGATGCTACAAGCATAGTCTAAAATAATAGGATTCAGTTTAAAAAAAGATTTTGAACATATGGCAATAAGAATAAAGTCAGTGAATAGTCAATAAATGTATTTAACTAAATAGTATGTCACTTATGGCAATCCTAAGTGACTGTTTCATGGTCATAGGTCATAAATGACTTGTTTGTGTTACTTGCTGTTTTTTTAGATTGTGTCCTACCTGCTGGATCTTCCTGACACAGAAAAAGACGCTACACAATATGCTCAGATGAACAACTATGACACTTTGTGGGGCGAAACCGGTAAATGGAGTAACCCCTAAGCTTTGCAGTATAGTATGTGTAACCCATGTGACTTACACTCTTTTATTTAACCTTCAGCGCTGACGGCAGCAGCAGGCCGAGGAAAGCTAGACGTTTGCCGGATGTTGCTGGAGCAAGGCTCTGCAGCAGCTCAGCCAAACCGGAGAGGAGTCGTACCTCTCTTCAGCTCTGTAAGCCAAGGACACTGGCAGGTACATAAGCAGGCATTTCTCTCTTCCTTCTGGATTGAAAGATAGTCATGCGTCATTCTTTTTTCTATGTCTCTCAATCATAAAATATGGATATAATTATATCTGTGGCTAATAATTTAAATTCTTGAATCTGGTTAAATAGAATCTTGCAAAGGAAATCATTGCCCCATTTAAAGCATTCTTTTAGGTTATAGTGTCTAGCATGAATTTATTTATTTCAAAGAAATTCACTGATATGGTAAAGCTTAGTGAAATTCATATTTCGGTTGTTTATAACCTGTATAATGTCTGTAACAGATTGTGGACTTGCTGCTCACTCACGGAGCAGACGTAAACATGGTTGATAAACAAGGACGGACTCCGCTAATGATGGCCGCTTCCGAGGGCCACATAGAAACAGTGGAGTACCTTCTGGCTCAAGGTGAGAGACACAACAAATCGACTGTGTAAAAACTAATGAGCTGTTAAATGAACAACTGTTCTATAGAACAACAAAACACTAAACCACAACAAAACCAACTATTTGAACCACATCTGCTTTAAAAGTTTACGTACTCAGTTTTTGTGATTCTGAACACTATTCGTGCTCAGTTTTCCTTCTCTTTCATTTACCAGGTTGAGATTTGAAGCTTGGTAAATCTAAATAATTATATTTGGAGACTGCAGACGAATGCCATGCCTCTGTATAAATGAATGTTCATTTAAATGAATGTTTTGTATTGTTGTTGTGGTGTGTCACGAGGTGAGCACATAACTAATTCTTCTAAAGTCTCATTGTTCTAGTTTCTAAAATTCCATATTAAATGTAATATCTGGAATATATTGCGGTATGGTTGGATTTTATTGTTATTATAATAACCAAGTTACATAACAGCTCCTAGGTTTCTGTGTTTAATCCAGAGTTCTGTTTCCCACCTTTGTGGAGTTAATTTGATCATGTTCTCATGGGTTTCCTCAGGGTTTTCCAGTTCCCTCTAACTTTCCTAAACCTTAGTCATAGATATATTGGCAAATGTAAATTGCTCCTAGGTATGAAAGCATGTCTGTTTTGTTGTGTGTATATAAATGGTGCCATTTGAGGAACTCGTTTTTTATTTAGGATGTGTTCGCACCTTGTGCTCAGTATTCCTGGGATAGATATGGATTCAGGGCGAGTTGAGGTACCATGATGGAGGGGTCCTCAGGTTTCCTACACTAAGAAAGTTAATATTTTTAGTTGATGGGAAGATATCGCACATACACTTCATTTACACAGAACCTTTACCTTATATAATTTCGCAGACTAACTGTTAAATGTATACTCTTCTACAGGTGCTTCCATGCCCATAACAGATAAAGAAGGACTTACGGCACTAAGCTGGGCATGTCTAAAGGGACATTTGCCTGTAGTCCGCTGTCTGGTGGAACGGGGTGCGGCTACTGATCATGCAGATAAGAACGGACGCACACCCCTTGACCTGGCTGCCTTTTATGGAGATGCAGAAGTTGTGAGTGTCTATGTTTTAAGACAGAAAAATGTTTGCCCTTTTCCAAAGAGCCACAGGCTCCCATAGTTGTGCCCAGTGGTGTAGAATTGTTGGGAGGTGAGAGGTATAGCATACTCTCTAGCCTGTAAATCCCAGCAACAATTCTGTGAGGTTTTGTATGCAGAAGAGGGCAATAGCATTTTACTCTGAGTGTATTAGACCGAACTGATCAGGAAATATTGTATGCAGTGGCTTCTACTAGTCCTCAAAATCGACAGTATGTACTGTAGCGGTCATTTGATGGGTAAAAGTATGTAGGAAGTTAACAAATATAAAAAATTGTTTATGAAATATACCAGCATTAAGGGATAACTTTTTATATTGCTATGACTTGTCTTTGTTTCTCTCTTAGGTTCAGTTTCTTGTTGATCAGGGTGCTTTGATTGAGCACGTGGACTATAGTGGGATGCGTCCACTGGACCGGGCTGTGGGCTGCCGCAACACATCGGTGGTGATGGCTCTCCTCAAGAAAGGAGCTAAGATCGGTATGAAGAAGGGAGGAGATAAGTCTGTGATCTAAAACTGACAGCAGTTATAAAAGCCACTGCACATGTATAAACAATATGCTTATGATGTGCTAACAATTTATTAACCATTGTCTTCGAAAAGAGTTAAAAAAATTCAGTCCAGTCTAGGCTTGTGGTAGTGTTACATTACTGTTGGTTTGATAGTGACATGCAGACTAGTGTTTAATGTAACACAAAAGTCCGAGTCGTTTGTTCTTTTATCACAAGACTCCCACAGACGCTATGCAGTGCAATACACAGGAAACAGAATTGAGAAGTTTATCTCTCGGCTCTTCTAGCCCGAGTAATTCGTTCTTTTATCACATGAAATGATCCTAACTATAGTCAAAGTTCATGTATGCAGACGTTGTTGGGGGATCTTCTTATTGAAAATGTAACATTTTATTTTATTTCTGATCATTAAAGAACCAAGTCACTAAAATGATTCGATCTTCCCATCACTAATGCAGACATGCAGCACTTCCACATGGAAGGGAAGTCAGTCCAATTCCAAATCATGTTCGTTGATTTAAGCGTGTCTGACTGCTCCTTTGCTGCCCCCTACAGTGTACACTGTGTGACTGCAGGTGTCTCTGTGTATGTGTTCTCTGCAGCTCAGTTTCTGCTGTCGCTTGAATGTGGTTTCTGTGGCTCTGTAGCGTTGTTACAGCTGCTCGTGGTTTTCTGTTCATGATAAAACCACAATGACTGACTTATTTTTTATGTCTTTGATGATTAGTCTTTCTGTTGTCCTATTGTTCTTACCCTGATATACAGAGTACAGCTGGGTACAATACCACAAATCAAAATAGTTGAGACTGTGAGTGACACCATGTCATTAAAATATAAATATATATATATATATATATATATATATATATATATATATATATATATATATATATATATATATATATGGTGGTGGACGAAGTAGACAAAGCAGGTACCAGATTAAAAGTAAGGTATACAGTAGGTAAAATATTACTCCAGTAAAAGTGCTCCCTTTAAACTTTCACTTGAGTAAAAGTATAAAAGTATTTGCCTTCAAGACTCTTTGCGTAATCAACTCAGTTTATGTGAAAGGAATCTAATGTTACTCTTAGCACACCAATCTATCAATAATGTTATTAATGAGTTAATCACTGATTAATATCTAACAAATTATCATGAGTCCAAAACCTTCTTTTTAACGACTTTTAAAAAATCGCGCAAATAAGGCCATGGGTGCTGTGGCAAGTTAGAGTCAGGAGTTTCTTCCATCATTTATTCCTCTCAAAATGTTCTGCTTGATGTTGAACTGATGCGGAACTGTATGTTCGTGCTAAGTAGATACCACCAAGGGGCAATGGTGGTTCCAGCTTGAATGATGCCCTGGGTGAACACGCCATGTCACCCAACGTCTCCCCCATTGATTAGTTTCAGCTTTGAAAAGCTCCTCTCTGCGTCAGCTACAGTCACTGGATGAGTAAGACATGTTCTCAGAGCAGTCCATGAATCTGGATACATTTTTGAGAGCTGAATTTAATTTAGAAATACCACCCTTGTGAATACACATCATTTTGCACAATTGATCAAACTCTCAGAACCAAGAACCATAAAACTCCTTGGCTATTTGGCACAAGATACATACAACATCTATATTTTTATCATATAAGTCTAAGTAAATTAGCCTTTTTTTTTAGCTGGACTGGAGTTTCCCCTTACTGAACTCAGTTCAGGACCTTTTCAGTACAGAAAACCTTTATGACATCACCTCAATTAAAGGTAACCAAATCAATAAGTGCTATTTTACCTACAATCCAACTAGACTATTTAGGCTGTACTTGTTTTGTTGCTACACACATAATGTTATGCAAGCTAAAAGAAATTTTGTGCTCTATGCGTAAAAGCATAACAGGCAACACTGCATAACCTAAGTGCTATACAGTTATTACCCTATTGCATTAAATGCGTTTCCCCCTACTGCTTTCCTTTTTTTTTTTCCAGAATTGGGCTCCTGAGGGTTTAGACCTTTTTTTTTCATCCATAATTGTAATTTGGGTTCAGCTCTCTTTACTGATGTGACGTCACCCAACCCCCGCCTCTCTTTTCTGCATGTGTGAGTGAAGGAACTTCTCCGGGCAGTGGGTGCAAACTCCTGACCAGGTTCATTGACCGTGACTTGGTATAATAATTGATGCGACCGTGCAAATGTGCGGTAAAAATAAATAAATAAATACATACATACATACATACATAAATATATTGAAATTACATTCCATTTTTTTTGGACACCCCGTGCTGCCTAAATCTGCCACTGACAAACGCTAATCAAAACCAGTTTAAAACAGAGCGCACGCTCAACCCTTATTGGCTTGCTGCGTGTTTGACCAGTTTTTAATTTTAATCCACTCATAAATAAAATGGAACGACTGATTTTGCAAAATGTAGTTGAGTAAAAAGCAAGATATATGAAATGTAGTTAAGTTAAGGTAAAAGTCTCCCCAAACAGGTCTACTTGAGTAAAGTACAGGTACATGAAAAAACTACTTAAGTACAGTAACAAATTACATTTACTTGTTACTGTCCACCACTGTGGTACTTTAAATTTGACCCTGTACTTGGTTAAGCTTAAGCAGAAATGTAGCTTCTATTCTTTCCAGCTTTCTTTCACCAGTTATTGTTGCTGGTTGTGTTTGTTGTCCTTTCTTACATTTTATTTTTTGTTTTCAATTTACTTTTGGCTGGAGCTCTTGTTCCCTGCCTCTCACTGCTACTTCTTTTTGTGTTTTCCTCTCTCACACGTCCACAACCACCAACATCTTTCTCTTTTCTATCTCTCTCGATCTTTTACTCACCTACACACCTGCACACGTCTCCTCTAACCTCCTTCCCTTGACTCACTCTGATTCGGCCGCTCACTCCATTTCACATTTCCTTGCCTATGCTCCCACGCTCACGTCCTATGACACCCTGACCTCTGGCTGCAGGATGTCAGACCTTGCCAAGTCGGCACAAAGGAGGTAACCGTCATGCGGACGTCGACTCTTCATATCCCAACAGGCTTTTCATAGCTTCTTATCTTTCTGGTGTTTTTGTGTCCTTTGTTTTGTGGTTATAGGCTTTCACTGTAGTAAAACCCAGAATTATCTTTAGGATCATCTGACAGTTTGCCTGTGTGTCAGTTTATCCCCAGTCTATTTGTCTGTTTGCAGTCTCCATCTGCTTTGATTTATTTATTTTTTTTCTCATACTGCAAGAGTATGATGCAGGAAAACACATCTTGTTTCTTTTCTTGTGGATACAACTCATCATACATTATACACCATTTGGTTTATCATCATTTGATAAAAAAAAAAAAAAAAAAAAAAAAAGATACAGGAACTCATTCGGTGTTCAGTGTTTTGTTGATACGTATTTTCAGTTTTTCTATGTATTGTCAAGAGATTACAAGCTAGGTATTTCCAAAGAAAAATTGGTGCTATGCAGAAGACATTTGTCTTTTTTTTCATCTTGTGTCTGGTTGTCCGTGTCGATTGTCCATATTGTTTTACACTTACCTTAGAGCACCGTCTTCTCCCTATCTTGCTCCCTTTCAAACAGTTAACTCTTCATTTTTACCCATCATGCATCCTGTTGATCTTAGGACCAGCCACATGGGCAATGGCAACCTCAAAACCAGACATCATGATGATCCTGCTCAGGAAACTTATCGAGGAAGGGGACGGCTTCTACAAGGTCAGATTTTTGCGTCACCTAAACCTTAGGGGAGCTTTTAGGACAGATCTGTAATCCATTTCTCTAACAAGAATTTGTATGTTATACAGAAAGGCAAAGTGAAGGAAGCAGCACAGCGTTACCAATATGCCTTAAAGAAGTTTCCCCGTGAAGGCTTCAGTGAAGATCTGAAGGCCTTTCGAGAGCTCAAAGTCTCGCTTTTTCTTAACCTCTCCCGCTGTCGCAGGAAAATGAATGTGAGTATTTAATAGACGTGTTTTAACGTCGTGATAAATTGGTTCAAAATTGATCTCAGCAAGCACAACAAAAAAGCAAAGTTACAGCTGCACTACATTCCTTTAGAAGAAACAGCTGAAAAGATGTTAACATCTTTTAAATAGCAAAATGATTTGTCTGTTTTTGAATTTGATTGATCCCTGTGGATATTATTCCATACCTAGGTAACAAGGTATATTCATTTCTTTTCATTTGTTAATAATTCTGGATTTGACTGTATTAAATAACCTGGACAAGTGCTAAACAATAATAAGTAAACTTAAAAAAAATATTAATAATAAATATATTCATGTACCCTGTGTGAACTGTTTTGGAATGAGGTGGTACAGTAGATCATCACCAAACCACTACATATTTAAAACCCCTCATCTTTTTGCCTAACAATAGAACGGTACAGATAACATTTGAGGCCCAGCAGTACATTAAGGTGCACAATTACCAGAAAGCATACAGCTCATGCTGATTGTTTTATGTAGGTAAATGTCTTAATCTTTCTCATCATTCCCTGCTGTGTCTCCAAGGACTTTGGAATGGCAGAAGAGTTCGCTACCAAAGCGCTAGAGCTGAAACCCAAATCTCATGAGGCATACTATGCTAGAGCCCGAGCTAAACGCAGCAGCAGGTAGGATATGTTTTATCATTTTATTTCTTATGAAAAGCACTTTGACATCAGTTTAGAAATAACATTGTGGGCACGCTTTTGCTGCAGCATGTTAAAAGGTAGCATGTGGCATGTTAAAATTTCTTTCAAGAAATACAAATAAATTAAAGCCACTGTAGTCCGATTATTGAAATAGTGAGTAGGTTTTACCCTGACTTTCTAACACTAAAACCTGTTAACATAATCTACATGCTCTTTTCTTGGCGTTGCATGAGTTTTCTATGCCTATTTTTAAAATACCCTCTAAATTTGTACCGTTCATTTTGCAATGCAGGCAGTTTTCTGAGGCTCTGGAGGACCTTAGAGAAGCCATAAAACTGTGTCCTAACAATCGTGAGATTGTGCGCCTCTTGCAGCGTGTGGAGGAAGAATGCAGGCGAGTCACCCAAACAGAGGAGCCTGAGCTTGAGCCGCCACCATCCCCACCTCCATCTCCTTTACCTGTGGAAGAAGAAGAAGAGCCACCTCATCATACTCCACCCCCAGAACCCCGACTGGATGATATGGAACCTGTGCAAGATCTTTTCGAAGATGATGACTTTTTGGAACAGGAACTGGAGGGCATGTCCATTGGCCTTCCCCCTGAATGCATGAATCCATCCAGCCTCCAAATTATCCACAGCCCACCTCTATCTCCTGTTGCTCTAACAGGAGGCCAAGCCTTCGAGTTTCACCCAAGCTCCTCTTCAATGTCATCTCCAACTCGCCAAAGCTACCAATCAACCTCACCTTGTGTCTCTCCTACACATCAGAATTCTCATTATCGACATAGTCCCCCACACACTTCTCCTGCCCATCAAGCTTCCTACCGCTTTAGCCCTCCACCTATAGGCAGTGGAGGTCAGGGGATGGATTATCAGAGTCCTCCACCTTCCCCTCTTCGTCGCACAGCACCATACAGATCCAGCCCCCCCTTGGAGAGTGTGTGTCTCTACCGGTCCCAGTCAGGATCTCCAGTCCGCTACCAGCAGGAACCTTTGCCTAGTCGCCCTAAATCACCTCTATCCAAGATGACCAGTCAACGCTCCTTTCAGCTCCAGTCGCAGCAGTCTCAGTGCTCCCAGTCCTCCCAGCACCACCAAGCCCAGGGCCTCCGATTGCAGCCCTCTGTGGCTCAGATTGTACGCACCAACCAGCCCGGGAGTGGCATCTATGGCCAACTGGCCCACCCACTCAGCAGCAGGTACCAGGGCAGTTCCATGGACATAGACCGAGAAAGAGAGCGGGAGGCCCGTCTTGTATACCAGCCCTCATTGGATGGAAGGTCCATGTCTCAGGTACAGTCCGGTCTGAATGTGGGTGCTCTATGCCAGCACGGAGGACGAGGTGGGTCTGGAGGAGTACTCGAATCTGGAGTGGGAAAAGATGAAGTGCCTCAGCGCCCTGCCTCAGCCTACCGCTCTGCAACCGGAGGTCCGGGAGGAATGCGCTTTAGCCAGACACCTCAAATCAGCCGCAGCCAGTCTGCTGCATACTACCCTGTCTCTAAGCATGAGTTGGAGAGAGCTGCAGCAGCATCCTCCATGTCCCCATGTCAGTTAGGCTCACCTGAGATCCCACATCTGGTGCGTCGGCCCATCAGTGCAAACACGGGTGATCTGAAACCGCACATGTCCACCCCTAGACCCCTAATCCACTCTCAGAGTGTGGGTTTGCGCTTCTCACCATCCAGCAGCAATATCTCCTCAGGCTCTGGTCCCAATCTAGCCTCTGGTTTTAGGCCTTCGTCCTCCATGGCCCAGATGGAGATCCCCCTACAGGTGGCATACGAACGCAGCTTCGATGAGCCATCCTCACTCTCACCCTCACAAAGCGGCCTGTATCCCAGCGAGCCAGCCCGCTCCAGGACAACGCCCTTCATGGGCGTCATCGACAAGACCGCACGGACTCAGCAGCAGTACTTGCACCAGCCTTCTCGCGCATGGCCAGTCTCATCTCTGGACAATGTTATCACCAGCCCTACATCACCAGGGAACCTGATTCACCAGGCATCTACAGCCTCCTCCTACAGCCCACCCACCTCGTTAGGTAACATTGCCTACTACAACAAGACCAACAATGCCCAAAATGGGCACATGCTGGAGGATGAGTACTATAGCCAGCCACAGCCCTCATCTCTGGGCAAGTTGGCAAATGGAGGGGCCCGTGACAGGGATCTCCTGGAGCGGGTGAGTCAGGTGCCCACATACCAGGATGTGAAGGTGGCACGGACAATGCCCGTGTCGCAGGCGTACCAGGAAAATATGTACCGCCAGCTCTCTCGTGATACCAGGCAAGGCCCCACCTCACCCATTAAACCAAAGAGACCCTTTGTGGAATCAAATGTGTAACAAGGCCAGTATAGTGTAATGGATGTGTGCTAAAGGAGTGAGTGTGTGTTTAAATGTGGTGGTGGTTCAATGAAAAATATTGAAAAATAACTAGAAAATATGACCTTTTTTGAAACTCTACTAATCCAGGGAGGGTAATGTTGATAAATTGCAACTTCATGAAAGAAACTGCTAATGCCTTGATCTGTGCCTGCTTCTGGTATACTTGAGGCATAAGCTTTAATGCTAGAGCAAAAGACTTGAGGCACTTGGACTTCGAATTCCATGAATATGATACTACTGAATGTTCTTTAAAGCTCTGCACATTATGTGAAAGCACATTTCTGAACCTTCCCTGAATTGAAGCAACAAACATGTATATGCACACACGCACACACAAACACACACGCACACACACACACACACACACACACACACACACACACACACACACAC
>JAAIIK010000050.1:431781-456614 GCA_014706435.1 Silurus glanis | reverse complement strand
ATCTACTGCACCTACTGGTAACTTGTTTGTCACGTAGCAATAAAAAAAATACTAAAAACCTGGATTATTCTGGTTAGTCACATTGCACTGCTATTATTTTGAACAATACTGTATATGTATATGTGTGTGTGTGTGTGTGTGTGTGTATATATATATATATATATATATATAATATAAAAAATTTATATAATATAAAAAAATCTCAAAACACCAGAAAGGAAGCATAAAAACTGTTGAGATGCATATGTATATCCTCTACATCAGGGGTGTCGAACTCAAGTGCACAGGGGGCCAAAACTCAAAGCCCACTTTCGGTCGCAGGCTGAACAGGATAAACAAACTCAAACTAAATGTTTTTTACACATTAATATTAAATTAAAAAAGACAGGAATATTATTCCAGAATAAATCAACTTAAACTTTAAATAACTTAAAATATTTTGCTCTCCATAAAAATATCTCATGTCAAACACAAGACATCGCTCACCTTCATCATGCAGCTCTTCAGAAACTCTCCCTCGGTAAATGGCCGGGATGATGTGCCATTCTACTCTGCTTTCACGGCAGCTTCACTTTGTGATTTTGCTCTGGTGAAAAAGTCTGCTGAAATGTCAGATTCTTCTTTAACTCTTCTACTTTCTGTATCTTCTGCTCTGCATTCAGGTTTTTCAGATTATACTGATGATTTGTCTCGTAGTGTCGTCTTAATTCCATAATTACAGCCACATTCGCTCCACAAATAAGACACACGTAAGTCAGAAAACATATACTCAGCCTCCCATCGGTTTTCAGAATCAACTTTTCTCTTCACCATTGTGAGGGGCTTCGCAATAACTTTACAGTAGGGTTGTAGACATTAACAGACGCTTGACTTGATTGACGCTGGAATGTTCCCAGGTAGCCTAGCATTCGGCAAGGCAGCGGAAGCGCTGCATTATGGGATCTGTAGTTTGTGTGTTATCAGCGCTTCATATCGCCGGGCCATTAATAACAATAATAATAGATATATTTAAAATAGCGGGCAGGATGTGGCCCGCGGGCCTTGAGTTTGACGCATATGCTCTACATGATCAGCAACCTTTCTGCTGAGACAGTTATTATATAAATATTAAACAATTATTTTCTTTAATGGTTTGTTTAAACACAGAGATATGCTGAATATATACTTTATAAATGCTGCATCAGGTTCAACTCTGATTATTAGGTATGTGGTATGAATGCAAACACGTGAAGTCTGCTGTATCAAGCACTGAACCTGTGGGCATTAATGTTTGGCCCATATGTAGTTCTTCCCCAAACTGTTACCACAAAGCACACAATCTTACAGGATGTCTTTGGATGCAGTAGCATAAAATGTTCCCTTATCTTGACTCGAACCTGTTCCAACATGACTATGCCCTTGTGCACAAAGCAAACTCCATGAAGATATTCTATACATGGGTTGTAATGGAACATCTTGAGTGGCCTGCTATAGAGCTCTAAACTCTAAACACCTTTTGAGATGAATTGGAACGCTGACTGCACCCCAGGCCTCCTCACCCCACATCAGTACCTGACTACTTACACCCTTGTGTGAATGAGCACAAATCGCCACAAGCGCACTCCAAAATCTAGTGGAACATCTTCCAAGAAGAGTGGACGTTATTATAACCGCAAATGAGAACTAAATGGGATGTTTGCAAAGTACAAATGAATCTTATGGTCACTATACGGACAAACTTTTGTCCCTTTAGTGTGTAGGCAGTAAATGATCACTGATTGGTAGGATGTGACTGTGAAATGGAGTGGATTACTGTATTAAATGTATTCAGAGTAGAAAGAGTAAATCTGTGTGATTACAATTTTTAGTCATTGAAGCACTACCTTGTTCTATTTATAGGTGAAAGAGCATCTCTGAAGCCAGTTTCCTCCTGTTATTACTTGTGCAATAAAGGCTCAAGACACCAATTACATTTTCTGGGAAGATTACAAAAAAAGGCAGCAGTCACGTTACCGAGAAACCACACAGACCTCATGTAGGGTGTACTATTCTGGTGTTCCCCAGAATAGGCACTGTGATACTGACCAAGATAAAGCATTAGAGATGTTTGGTGTATGGAAGTGATGAAAGAAAGTGGTAACTGGTGTTCGGGTGAGTAGAGAGTTCAAATCCCAGCACCACCAAAACTGCCACTTATCCCTCAACTGTTTCAGTTGTAAATAGGATGATTGCAGGTCACTCCAGATCTGTCTAATCTAATGTAAAATGTAAATCTGATATTAGTAAACGTGGCTGGTTGTTTCCTTGTGGTCTGCAAATTGAGTGGCATGATGGATGCATGTGGATGGGTGGGGGATCAAATAGGATGTCAACAATAACAAAATAAAAAGCACATCGAATAGAAACATCCATAGTTTAATAAACAAAGATGCAATGATATTTAATCAGAAAGAAGGTAGTGCTATGAGCTGCCAGTAATGTAGCAGTCTTGGAATTGTTCAAGACACCTGACCAAAAAAAACCTTTAAAACTCCATGTTTTAAAATAATATACAGCAAAACAGCCTTTTCACAAAGTCCTAATTAATAATCTGTTTTTAAGACCTGTTGAAAATCCTCCATAAATAAAAAAAAATGTAAAAAAGCTGAAATGATTGTAAACAGTCACTTAAGATTGGATTCGTTTTCTTCAGGCAAAAATGCAGCAAGGTAAAATCTGGACTAATAAATAACTTGTTCGTCAATATCTAGAATAATGACGGAATTGTTCCAATTCAACCCTGAGAAGCAGGAAACATGGTGATCTGAAATCGGTGTGTACAAATAGTGTGCCATCTCTTCAGTGTAGTGAACCACCTCCAGCTCATTACACATCAGAGTCATAATGTCAGTCACAAAGCGTTAGCATCTTAAATGTTATCTGAATTGAACTCTAAAGCTGTCACACTATTTCGATTATTCAGCACATTATTTGGAGCCACTGTTCAGTGCAGTTTTATGGTTTGCATGTAGCTTTTGTCCACAGTTTGTTTTAAGTGTTTAGCCATCGGTCCCGAGGATGAGCACAGCTCCGAAGATGGCTATGTTATGTCCGATCAGCTTCATTTGGTTCCAGAACTCGACGCGGCGTGTGCGGTGCCAGTAGCCGAGATTGCCGTCGATGAACAGAATGATCAGCGGGAGGAGCACGGCTAAGACCTGAGACGCTAAACGCACGTAGTACCCAGAGAGGAAGGAGAGAGCAAGCACGCCGAAGAGAATGACCAGGAGCTGGAGGGTTATCTCACCACCGGGGATGTGGTCCAAGTATGCCGACCTGTCCTCTTGACTGTGCTGGAGGGAGTAAACCTAGTGAACGAGAATGGGAGCATCGATCACCATGAAAGTGGGTACAAACTTTAGCAACAATTTGATCATTAACTATACACAAAACCACAGATGCCAGAAAGTGAGAGTTTTGAACTAAAAAGCTTACCAAACAGATTAAGTAGATTCCTAAGAAGACTTGGCCAGTGGACTGTAGTGAGCGTGTGCGTGGTTTCTGCCTGTATACTTCTCCTGCTCCACTGGCCAGCACTAGAAAAGCTCCGATAACAGCCATGGCTCTCGAGTACATCCTGACCTGAGGAACATGCAACATTGTAAGAAAAGAAAGAAAGAGGCCATTTCTTGAACATTACAGCACAGAGAAATTATTTCTTTGCATGTCCCAACAAAGTTAGGGAGCTGGGGTCAGAACACAGGGTCAGCCATGATACAGTGCCCTGGAGCACAAAGGGGTAGGGGCTTTGATCAGGGGCCCCAAAGGGCCTTAACCACTGAGCTAGCCGTGAATCTAAATATCAAGTACATTAATCGAGCAGACGACCTTCTCCATGCAGACATAATTATCTCATTCATACAACTGAGCAGATGAGGGTCTTGCAATGGCAGCATAGTGGTGGTGGGACTTGAACTCACAACCTTCTGATCACTGAGCTACCCCTCACCCCTGTATGCAGCTTCAGGCAGTTTAGGTTCTAAATACATTTAATTAGTTGCCTCCCACTTTACACATACCTTTAACCAGTCTCCGTAATGGACATGGCCACCTACGTAGGACGCATAAGTGCTGAAAGCCAGCTGGATCGCAGCGGCGAGTGCAAACCACCTCCTCTTCACCCCGAACGACATGAAACTGGCACACAACACTGCTGCTGCCATGTCAACATACAAGAGCGGCACCTGGATGTCCGGCTTCCTGAAAATACATTGGACACCACAGAGCTGCTGAATGCTCGATTCTGATTGGCTAAGAAAGTGTTGTGGGTTTTTTTTTTTGCATTTCTAATATTCAAATGTTTATTAACGAGCTTGTTCTCTTATAGTTCTATATACAAAAGCAATAATTATTCAACATTTAGGTTCGGAGTCTCCAGTGTCAGTGCTGTGTAAATTCTTTTCTAACGTGATTTACAGGTAGTCGTCGACTTACGACCACGATTTGGCCCGACAGACCGGTCGTAACACGCTATATGTACAGTACTGTGAAATTATGCCGGAAGCTGGTAAAAAAAATAACGTACGCCGCGGCTAGCGATTGTGGTCGTAAAGTCGAATGGCCGTAAGTTGCATAGGTTGTAAGTCGACGACTACCTGTATTTCATTATTAAAAAAAAAAAAAAAAATGCTATTAACAGATTAATAGTTAAAATGGTCTGCAGTTTCAGCCGTCTGAGAAACAGGAACACTGCATGTATGTGCACTGATGTAGTGTTATATGAACATAACTTGAACATAGTGCAGAATCATACAAACATTGTTTATAAGTTTCCTGTAACAGCGAAAATAACAGTTGTTGTGGCATCTTATACTTTCCTTTCATTTTTTTTTAACCATCTGAGCGGCCTGTTGTCTAAGATGTCATTTCCATAACCACTTAACCCACAAAAAAAGCTAATTTAGGGGTTTTGAGATCACAAAGCATGGCAGCTGGCTTAACTCCATCCAGATGTGTAAGCAGATCCCGGAAGTACCGTGGCGATTTCTTTGGTTCCACGTTGCTGTCTCTATAAGTTTACTAAATAAAGTGCCAAATACAGCCCACTTCACGAGCCATTTGGGACGGAGCCAACAAACACGTACAACTACAGGAAAGATTTGCGGACTGATCAGGTTTCATGTAAAACGTCTTTCAATGAAACCTGAATTCGTCGTACTTGCTCTATGCTAACATGCTAGTATAAATGCCCACTACGTATTTTTTTACCTTTTCACATCGGCCCGCTCGGCAAACAGCATAAGCATGCTGAAGCAGTTCCAAAACCCAAATCTGGTCAGAATAAACGCTCCGAACTGAGAGATGAACCGCAGCATTTGTCGTTTACTCGGAGCCGCCATGATTACTGAGGGCGGAAGTGATCTCTTCCTCTATTGACCAGGACATGCGTAGTGAGAGGGTGGAGACTCGTTGCTGACCCCTAGTGTCGAAATTGATAATAAGCGAAATCAATTCAATTCTATTTTTTATTCATCAGTAAATAAATAAAGTAATATATATATATATATATATATATATATATATAAATACATTTTATTTTATTTTATTATTAAAATTTATATATTTTCATATACCTTATCGGTTTAACAGGAAATTTGGGCGACCCTGAGTTATCAACAATTGTTTGAAACCAGTGCGAGCTCATTTAGAATCCCTTGCCATTAGGTATAATGGAGCAGTAGAGTGGTGCAATACTGTATCATCATTGTTTTTAGCCGTTTCTTCTAAATTACGCATCCATGTTGTAGCATGGAGAGCAGACGAGACACATTCATGACGTCCTATCTGGTAATGATGCCAAAATTCCCTTTGCGCAGCACTCCCACTATCACTATTCTTATAAAAGGCTTTTTCAGTAAACGCTTACCACTCCGCTGCTCCATTATGGCAAGGGGTTCTAAAATTCTAAAGGAGGCCGCACTGGTTCCAAACAATTGCTGACACCCTAGGTTCAACAACTCCTAGATCCAAAATGTCCCCTTTCCCTGTACCACCCTGTGTAAAGACCACAATAAAAGTTTCAACCTACGCATTGTAGTGCTATATTGCTGCTATAAGCACAACGGGCTTAAGCTAGGGGCCTGTGCCTCTTCATCATTTTTAATGATAATAATAAACTAAAATGTCTCAGGCCTTCTGAATGACTCAACTCTCACCAGGGACAGCTTCCATTTTACTGCCTCCTTTGGACCAGGCTCCATAAATGATAAAGCAGATGCTTGTCATGAAGGCACCCAACCAAGACATTCTCACAAGGTCGCCGTTTGTGGATGAATCTTAGGATCTTGATCAAGACATAAACAGTGCTAGCTGCCTTAACTCTCTAAGCATGTGCCATCAAGGAAAGACCCCTCATTTACTGCCCAAACATTACATAGAAAATGTATATAAATGCTGTATAAGTACTATGCACTAACCGATTGTGCCACTGGAACACTCAATTGCTTCCATTACTTCCATTCTTTCTTGTGAGTTTAGTGTGTTTTGTTCTTCCACCCAACAATCAACAAGTGCAGATGTTTCCTGGGCACGTTTTTTGCCCCTTGCATTATTTTTTATTTCTTTATTTTTTTTTAACTCAGTAACAGATATGATTCAGAATATAGTTAAGTACAATACTTCACAAAACATACTTATGTAAAAGGAAAATTACAGATTTTAAGAAGTACACAAGAAAAGTACTCTATTTCAGTAACGCAAATAAATATCATTTCTTACTTTTCACCTTTGCTTATCCCTGACCATTTGTCCATGTGCCTCCTGCTATACCACTGCCCACATTACCCACAGCCTCTGAAAATGCAGAGCTCGTGTCTAATCACGTTTAAATACTATGGTTTATAGAAAGATATAGGACGTGACAGAGAACCACATTTTATTTCTCAGTAGCCAAATAGCTCATTCTTGCAGATTTGGCATACCAAGCATTTGAATTATGTTTCCTAATTTTGTCTTTAACCAGTGTTTGTCTTCTTGTTAACTGATCAGAATTTTGCCCTGTGAAAACCAGATTTGCCTTTTTCTGGATTTCGAATGGGATTTTGTGATTTGCATTTGTTTGTTTGTTGTCCTTGTATACTTTCCAAGTATAGTCATTTTTCTCAGTTGCATTTGAACACACTGTATCAATTAATATTAATTGAAAATTTGCGAGTCTAATGTTTTGAAATGTGTTGTTCGAAGTTAGTTTGTGGGATATTTGTGGTTGTAATAACCAGGTTTATTATCAGGAGTTGCCCACTTTGCTGTCCTTCTTCTCCCATGTGTTCTCAATGAGCTTTAGAGCCTGGAGCCATCTGACCACCTCTGATTTATCATAATGAGATTAACAGGGCTTGATGACATCATTGGTGACCAGGATCAAGTTAAAAACAAAGACTAGGCATGAAATGAAGAGGAGAGGAGTGAGAAAAAGGAGCTCAGTTCACTCAGTCAGGTGTGGAGACAGGCTGATGATATCCTAGGTGACATTGGGAGATTACTTGTATGACTGAAGGTCCCACCATTGAACAGGTAAGAAGAAGTGCTTTGACTTGATGAATGGATGCAAGCATTAGGATAATCTTTTTTTGAAGACAAATATGTTCAGTTATATTTAAAAAAATAAATCCATTTTATTACCAATATTACTATATTTATTCATCATATTGTCTCAAACAAGTCCAAAAAAATCAATAGCGTTTTTTTGTTTTGTTGTTGTTGTTGTTGGTATTTCATTTATATTAAATTCTATATGAAAACAGGTAAGATGGCACGGGACATGTCTGATAAGGACATTATGAAAATGGAGCTGGAGCAGCTGCAGAAAGAAGTTAGCACTCCCCGGATTGCAGTGAGTTATCTCATCATCCATCCAGTGTCTATCCAGGAAAAAAAAATCTACCTTCATACAGACACAATCGATCTGCAGACAATAAAAGAGCAAGTCTGAAGGCCATAAACTCAGCTACTGACAAAATGTGCTAATAATTTGTTTGTACTTCTTTGTGTCTTTCCAAAAAAAACTAATTAAGGGCAACAATCGAATATATAGATTTGTCTCCCTGTTTTTCGATAATTTCATAAGATACTACATAAAAACCACCATTAGGAATTAGAGCCATGTTTATCTAGGTAATATATTATCAATCCATATTTAGATAAATGTTGACAAATGTTTAAAAAAATAAAATTGCGGCTACGTTATTGAGCACATACTTGTCTTACTCATCACACACAAATAAATTATTATTTATTAGAGTGACTTTGAATAACTTTTCATTTGATTCTTATTTCCAGATGTCTAAAACGACCCCAGAGCTTGTCTCCTTCGTCGAGGCGGCATCTGCAGAAGACCCCTTAATCAAGGGAGTTCCTGAAGACAAGAACCCCTTTAAGGAAAAAGGAGGTTGTGTTATTACATAGCGATGGCCCCGCAAAAATAACAGAAGGCTTCAAGAAGTGCTGATTAGAGGGGGTTTCCCATTTTGTACATTCTACAGGCGAAAAAAAATGTACTTCCTTAATTTTCTCATTAGATTCTTAATTTATTTAGATTTAAAAAAGTAGAAGCACAAGACACTTCTTCACCTCTTACTTATCTGATGGATCCTTTTTTGACTTTGTGCCCATCTGTATGGTACTTTTTGAGAGGAAAATTTATAGTGTATATAGTGAACATTAGTAAATAAGTGAATAAAATGTAATTGAACTAAAAGCCTTTTCTCATTATTTGCATTGTATTCCATGTCACATATAATGTGTCTAGTTATTAGTTAAAATACATACTTTTTTCTTTGTTAGCTACATTTATAGCTGATGATGGATGTCCTACGTATTTGTTGTCTATTTCTATATTACATTCATGAATAACTGATAAAAGACATGCATATGTGTAGCTTCACAGATGTCCCAATATCGGTTCATGCTAAGGAGATCTGTGCATCAAGCCCTCTCCGGCTGACTAAGGCATGCTTCCTACCTGCCTGTCAAATGGCTTAATCCTATTTCTTGAACTTCATCTCAGGATCAAGAGCTAAGCATTTTATCCTATTACCTTATTGTTCCTCAAACTCACTTCAACCTCTATTTGTTCTCCTTACTGTTCTTTGGGTCTGTAGGAGCAAAGTAGAATGAAGTGGACAATCCTTTATAATGTATGAATTATAAGAACGCATTAGTTTAATGCCAATTAATAATTAATGAATTTCACTTATAACAAATAAACACAATAATAAAAAAATTATAAATCATCCATTTATTTTTAGTAACTGCGCACTAGGCATGGGAATAGAGCACCATGCGCGCACACACACACAAACACACACACACACACACACACACACACACACACACAAATTTATATCTAGGGGCAATTTAAAGTCACAAATCAGTCTGCTTGGATTAGTCAGTGGAAGGACACTGGAGAACCAGAAGAAAATCTGTAGAAAAAGGAGTGGAGTTCGTAGGATAGATCTTCATGCTGGTTTACTCTGCCTGCCATATTAAGAATGTTAAATATCATCTTTAGCACATCATTTACTACTTTCATAAATGATTTAACACTGTCACTTTATTCTCTAATGCTTTTTTGTCTATTATTACTTTTTTTTTTTTCTATTTAAGTTATTGTCTATTCACTTCCTGTTGTATCTCAGCAAGCAAAGGTAACTCACATTAGACTTAAGTTATGGACTATAGTGTTTTTTTTTGTGTGTTGTGTATTGTTATTGCAGTAGATTGAGTAGAATATTTTATTACATTTTCCACCTCTGTCAGTAAGTTTGTAGCACTTCACCTCACGCGTTTCAATGTATAGTTGCTATTGGTATATTGTTAATATTACAATTAAAATGACATAGATGAGACTTGTTATCAGTAAGTACTTTTTGACTTGCTTTTACTTTGAATATAAACTTTAGAAAAAGGTGTATGTACTTTTATTTGTAACTGATCGTTAAGGATTATAGGCCTTCAGTGAACGTGCTTTATTTCGAATCAGTGCTCCAGAAGAATATTTTCTCATATGCGCCAGCAGAGGGCGCTCATCTGTCAATTCTACACGCATTTTTGCTATCGAGTTCAGTTCCTGTTCACACAGTATACAGTACAGTATAGGGATTATTGGTCAGTGTGAAACCTTACTGATTTTGTACAATTTACGTAAGTTATGATCTGCTCTCCTTGTTTTGATTGCTGTAATGTATATGACCCTTGCCTTTGTTTACCTGTTCAGATGACTTTGGATCTTGTGAAATACTGTGCAGTGGTATGTTTGCAGACATGCCTGGCTTACTGACTATACTTCAGCTTTGGGCTTTGGTTTGGGGAACACATGAGATCACTGTTCTAGATTCGCTTTTGGTTTTGGAGATGATTGTGTTTGACTCTGGCCTGTTTTTGAGTTTTGGGTTATGAACATTAAATCTATTAATAAACCTCCAGCACATGAAGCTTAACAACCTTTTAGAATTCTGTCAATTACATCCGAAGCAAACTTGAATTTAACAAAAAGCAATTCATAAACCTTGTTGTATAAAAAAACAAACAAAAAAAAAAAAAAGTTAATGGATTAACAGTTGTGACTGTCTTCGTAAAAGCAGAACCGGTAGCCGCTCCTTTGTGCAAGCAGGAACAGGATGAGCACTTCCAGAGCCCTACAAAACGACCTCCAGCAGACCACTGGTGTGAATGTCTCTGACCAAACAATCAGAAACAGACTTCATAAGGGTAGCCTATGGGCCCTGTGCTCACTGTTCGGCATTGTGGAGCTCAATTGGCATTTACCATGGAACACCAGAATTGGCAGGTTCGCCACTGGTGCACTGTGCTTTTCACAGATGAAAGCAGGTTTACGTGAAAGGGTCTGGAAAAGCCGTGAAGAATGTTACGCTGCCTGTAACATCATTCAGCATGACAAGTTTGATAGTGGGTCAGTGATGGTCTGGTGAGACCTATCCATGGAGGGACGCACAGATCTCTACAGCCTAGACCACCTGACTGCCATTAGGAATTGTGATGAAATCCTTCGACCCATAGTCAGACCCTATGCTGGTGCAGTGGGTCCTGGGTTCCTCCTGTGCACGATAATGGCCTCATGTGAGTCGAGTGTATGCAGGCAGTTTATGGAGGATCAAGGAATCGATATCATTGACTGCATTGATATCTAGCCTGACCTAAATCCAGTTGAACTCCTCTGGGACATTATGTTTCTGTCCATCCAATGCCACCAGGTTGAGCCTCAGACTGTCCAGGAGCTCAGTGAAGCTCTGGGCCAGATATGGGAGGGGATACCACAGGACACTATCTGTCATCTCATTAGGCCCCAATGCTGTAAGACATGTAAACAAGCATGTGGGGGACATACAAACTCCTGAGTACCATTTTGAGTTGCTTCAATGAAATTTCAGCAAAATGGACTAGCCTGTCGCTTAATCTTTTTACTTAGATTTGTTGAATGATTGTGTGCAAGCTGCTCTGTGACAGACTGGTGTCTTATGCAAAGTACAGTATATTCCTGCTTCATACTAGGGTTTTCCCCAGAATAGGCACCAGATCCACTGTGATCTTGACCAAGATAAAGCATTGAATAAATAGGTTTGTGTCAGGAAGCAATGTAGGGTAGGTTAGTGGTTAAGATGTTGGGATTCTGTAGGTTGTAAGTTGTGATTGTGAGGTGGTGTATAAAATAATTTAACTGCTCTAATATAAGATACACACATTTGTATCCTGTCAAGCAGACAAAAACTTGAACATGATGAATAAAACATGTGGCTTTGCATGGTTACACGACATACAGCTGTTATCACTTAGAGTGTACTCACTTTTGTGGCCAGTTATTTAGACAATAATGGCGTATTTTGAGTTATTTTTATAGGACAGTAAATCTGTACTGCTATATAAGTTACATTTTTTATAGTATTTACCCTTGAGAAGATATATTAAAATGGTTGCCAAAATGTGAGGGGTATACTCACTTTTGTGAGAATTATCCTCTTTGTACTTTTAGTGTACAATTAATAAATCAAATCTTGCTTTATTTATGCATGGGTCACATTTACTGTATATGAAAACCAGTAGCAATACACACACTCATTATTTGCTTGTACATTAAATGTGTTATGTGTATAACATTGCCAAACATTACATATATTATGTTACAGCTGATTATCACATCTTATCTTTATGGTTATACGAATACATTGACTTTACTGTCTAGACCTTTAGCACTTGCTAGCTATAAAACTAGGTATGGGAGAGAATCTTTTCATCAGTTCTGCAACAATAATCAGTTCATACAACAGTACAGCAGAAAGTGTGCAGCGTTACTCATTCTGTCTACAGCAATTGTGTTGTTTTCTTCAGGATGTGGTTGCTGGTGGTGTTGGTGTGGTTTTTGGTTTCGGCTATTGGTTCTTACTGGTATCTGTTTGGCAAACCAAGCCCTTTCTCAGTAGAATCAGTTAGACCTCCGGGTCCAATAGAGCTGGACCAGAAGAAGAGAGACAAAATTCTGAAGCAAGGTGAGTCCATGACGATACTGTACATATAATATCTTACATATTATATGTAGAATATAATATAATATGTTACATATTATATGTGTTAAAAATAAAAAGGATTCTATCCATCTATCCATCTAACCATCTATCATTTTAAATATTCGTTTATAATATTGCAAGCTAAAGCAGAAAATGCTTTCTTAAAGTAGAATCTTTTGCTCAAAAACAAAAAAAGTGAAATTAGAGACTTGATAATGATCTTATTAGCAATTTTTATTGAAAGAAAATAGAAGGACAATATAAATAGTTTCACATATTCACCCATTATTGGTAAAAGAAATATGACATGTCATAAACTTATAATGTGATAGGCTATCTTTATCTTGTTGTGCCTTATTTAGATTTGGCCAACAGAGTGTTAATAGATACTTAAACTGATCTTATGATAAAGCAAACATTATGAAAGTTAGATTAATCTAATCATTCACTTATATTGAATAGAAACTTTTTTTCATATAAACTCACTCTATTTTTACATAAACATTCTAAATAATATCTGAGTTTACATGACACACTCCACTCACAATTTCTTGTAGGGTTCAAGAAAGAGAAGGTTCCAGAGAATCTGGATGCTATCGTGATTGGTAGTGGCATTGGTGGCCTGGCGGCAGCAGCAACTCTTGCTAAATTGGACAAGAGAGTGCTCGTGCTGGAGCAACATGAACAGGCTGGAGGCTGCTGCCACACATTTACTGAGAAAGGGTTCGAGTTTGATGTAGGTAAGAGATCATGCTATTCCATTTTGGACTTTGATTTTCTGCATGTATTCTTGCCTCATCACCAGTGTCTTTGTGATAAGCTACAAATACATATGACTTTGACCAGAATAAAGTGGTAACTGAAGATGAAAGGACAGTTCCATGTTATAGTTTTTGACACCGTGAAACCTTTTTAAAACTAAACATTTGTTAGACAAAAGACCCCGATACCTTGTTACTATTTGTCAGACAGTGGATTGGAAGAAAAGCTGTAAAAATAAAGGCCCTGCATTCTAAGAAATTCAAATTATATTTATGTGCAACATTTGACCCTGCTATAAAAAAATGAATAAATTCTCAGGTGCTTTGGTGCGTTTCTAAGATCAGAAATGAAATTCTCAAAAGTACATCCTCCACATCATGCAGTCGCTTGTGCACATCATGAAAGCATTTCTCGTTGCTTTGATCAAATTGCGAACGTTATTGTACATTCATTTAATTGATTGTGTACAAGTGTCTGTTGTTTCCTACATTATCGTTGTTTATGTTCATGTTGATCAAAATATATTATACTGGTTTCACCTGAATAATCTTAACCGCTAAAACATCTGTTCATTGTATACATCATTGATAGCAAAATGGTTACACCAGTTGTCATAATCGGTGAAGCTTAAATTTCTATTAAACTTTTTTCTGTAAATGTGTCTTGAATTGATGAATTGTGCAGATGAATCTTGAATGTCACTAATGAAGGTGAGTGAGCAGCATCAGATCAATCAATAATCAACTAGTTCTCTAAAACAGGTCAAAGGTAAATCTTGTGAACCTTTACAGTTTTTCTCAGTCGTTTTTGGAGCGTTTCTCAGATCAGAAATGAAATTCTCAAAACTACTTGTTCATCCTCCACATCATTTAGTCATTTGTGCTCATCATAAGAATATTTCTTGTTGCTTTGATCAAATTGTGAATGCTTTTGTACATTCATTTAATCGATTGTGTACAATTGTTTGCTGTTTCCTACATTATCAGTTGTTTATGTTCATGTTGATCAAAATATATTATATTGGTTTCACCTGGATAGTTTTAACCCCCGAAACATCTCAGTATTAGTTCATTGTATAAATCATTGAATGCAAAATGGTTAAACCAGTTGTCATCATCTGTCATCTAAAATTTCTATTAAACAATTTTTTTTGTAAATGTGTTCAATTGATGAATTGTGCAGATGAATCTTGAGTGTCACTAATGAAGGAGATTTTACATCATCAGATCAACCAATAATCAACTAGTTCTGTAAAACAGGTCAAAGGTGAATCTTGTGAACCTTCAATTGGAGAGCGTATACAGACAGAGCAAAACACAGGATTATACATTCTGAAAATGGATGAACAACTAAGAAACAAACGAACACTTGTACAGTACAGTTAAAGTGTGAATCCTGTTCGGTCTCTTGTACTCAATATAAATCAAATATCCAATCGAATAAATACATTTGTGCTGCTGAAATTCAGAAATGTCGTACAACAGAAATTCAAATTTTGTGCATTTTAAATCACTGTAATCTAAACCGTAGTTTATATCAAGAAATACTGAAACTGTGCAGCGTCATACTGACAACATGACTAAACATTTTGATCATCTTGTTTGTGAACAATGACAAAGGGACTTTTCATTCTGATGGGAATGAGATGTTCATTGACACAAATACTTACTTTTGAGAGATAAACTAAGGATTTTGAGAAATGTACCGGCTTTTGCAAGAAATCCAATGTGTTGTGCTGTTTGTACAAATTGTTTTGAGAATGCACTTACTGGTTAGCAGATATTAAGGATGATTCGAGAAATGCACCTAAGCAACTGAGAAAAACTGTAAAAATCTCTATGCACCCAGGAGGTGTGGTGACTGATATTACTTGTAAAGGATAGACTATATTTTTTTCCAGAAAAGTTTTTTGATGTAAAAAAAAAAAATCGGATGAGAAATTTATATCCACTGTATATGTGTCTCTACAGGGGTACATTATATTGGTCAGCTACATGAGAACAGTCTGTTTAAGATCATCATGGACCAACTCACAGAAGGACAACTACAGTTTAAGGAACTAGACCAACACTTTGACACTGTAGTGATAGGTAGAGGAGAAGAAATCCGGAAATACACACTTCACAGCGGTAAAACTGAGATGGAAGAGCATCTGAAAAAGCAGTTCCCTGATGATGCCAAAGCTGTAGAGGAATACTTTAAGATCATGAAGGTAATGCTTCTTTCTGAAAGGAAAAGCTCTCAGCTTTTAGAGGATGCTTATAATTTCCAAAAAATACAAAAAATGCATACATTTTTTCTTAGATCTCAGCCAGGAAGACAAACTATTTGGCTTCACTAAAGCTGATTCCTCAGTGGTTGGCACTTTTCCTGCTTAAGAGTGGCATTGCCGGCCTCTGCAGCTCCATCTTTCGACTTGTAAGCACTAATGCCACTGAAGTTGCAGAGAGTCTGACCTCTAACAAGGACCTCCACACAGTCTTCAACTATTTTTTCTATGGTGAGATAGTGTTTGTTATCTGGCAGCTTTACCGGTCATGGGTGGCATACTGCTACAACAGGTACAATTGCTGCCTCGCAGCTCCAGGATCCTTGGTTCTATTCTTAGCTTGGGTTACTGTTCGAGTGCAGCTGATCATGTTCTCATTGAGTCTGTGTTCATTGAGATTCTCCAGTTTCACTGTACTGTCCAAAACTTGTTGGCAGGTGGCACAATTGGCATGTGAATTATCCCATGTAATAGACTCGCATCCCATCCAGGGTGTGTTTGCAGAATAGGCTTTGGAACCTGTATGTTCTTTCAATTCGATTAAAAAGAGTTCGTAAATGTGAATTGAATAGCGATTTAAACGATTCAGATGAAGAAGTTACATTTGAAACAAATAAATGTAACCTTCTAAGTCAATCTTTAATAACCATCGAAAAACTCTCTAAGCATGAGGAAGAAATCTTCAGAGAACCAGTGACAAAAGTGAACCCATCTTAATCTCTGTAACATTAAGGAGTGCAATAATTAATGAACTAATACATTTAATAATCATTAATAATCCTCTACTACTGTGTACTCTATGACCAGGAAATTAACTTTGTTTTTATCATGATGTCTAATTTGCTGAGTCGTAACTCACAGTAGTACAATTGTTAGTTTTAATTACAATCGAAAGTTACCTTCGTGGACTACTCTTGGATAATCTTGGATTCAGTACCGCAGCTTTCCTGTACGCGTTAGAGCTGTCACGTTAACAATTTTTCATGTGAACTGCTCTGTTTTGGACTGAACTTCCGGTGTGAAAACTTCCTCAGTGAAACCTTTTAGAGTAATCTCATGTATTTTTAACTGTCCGGATGGGCCCAATTTCAGTAGCAGTGAGTGGTTTCTAATAGGGCTGCAACCAATGATTATTTTGATAAACAAGTAATCGGGCGATTACACAAGCGGCTGTGTTATCTTAACCTCACACTAACCCCTAACTTGAGCAGCCCAAGTCATCAATTAACGGCATTCGTTGACAACAAATTTCATTATCGATTATTATTGATTTGATCGATTACTGATTAAAATGATCGTTGTTGCAGCACTGTCTCTGTGCTAAATCCACACTGATATATTTAAGGAATGTTACTTCTATGTATGTATGAGAACTGCCTAACTACAACTGTTTGTAGGATCTTAAGGATAAAGGGAGATTTGATGTTGACTATAGTTGAAGTTTAGTTTAGTTTTAGTTTTTTTAATTAGAAGTTTGATTCATGCTATTTGGAAAAAATGTAGGTGCATAACCAGTGTATTATATTTAGAATAGGTTTTTGTTAGGTCATTGTTTCTGGTATTACCTGGTATTCTTCTGGTCTCACAAAGGGTAGTAAGACATTCTAATTGCTGATCAGAAATGATTATATTGTTATCTATATAACAAGTATTACAATGCTATTGTTGATTATTAGAGATTATATTTGTTTTCTATGTTAATGATGTTATGGTCTAATTAGTGTAAATAAGATAAAAGTTTTCAAAAGGAATATTTTTCTTTGCACAATTAAAAGAGAAATATTATTTTGATAGATGGTACATTTCCTTCATATTAGGAGGACATTCCCCAAGAACAGGAATCCAAAAATGTGGTAATCCAAAAATGTTCTTACAATTGAGTTTTTTCAATTTTTTTTATTAATAGGCGTTCCACCAAAAGTTTCCAGTTGTGTTATTAATGCCCTGCTGTTGCACCACTACAAGCGTGGAGCATATTACCCAAAAGGTGGCGCCAGTGAAATCCCATTCCACATCACCAAGGTCATCCAGAAGTTTGGGGGACGTGTGCTGGTCCGTGCTCCTGTAAATCGCATCCTGGTTGACAATAAGGGAGCTGCATATGGTGAGTGACCATAGTGTTTCTGCTGCTAGCAAAATTTATACTGCCATTTTATATGGCATGTTTACTAAAACATCGTCTATATAATGTGGAAGCAGATACCGTGATATGTCAAATATAATATGAGGTTGTATATTCATCATGCTATAGATGATTTTCATACTTTTGACTATGTCACTGTACTGATGAAGTCTCTAAGATTTATGGTGTTCTGGACAGGGAAGTCTTTCCCTTTCTAAAGCTAAATTTCTAGACCAGGTTGTGGTTTTGTTATAGGTGTCACTGTGAAAAAAAACCAAGAGGATGTTGAAGTGCGAGCTCCTGTTATCATCTCTAACTGTGGCGTCTTCAACACCTTCCAGAAATTTCTTCCATCACATATACAATCCAAACCAGGTCAGCACTTTAACCATTAATTCTTGCGTATATCTCACACTAAACTTGCCTGAAACATGCTGTAATTCCACGTTGCAGAGATTCAGGAGCGGCTGAATATGATGAGACCCGGACGAGGATGCCTTTTAGTGTTTTCAGGTTTCGATGCCACCCAGGAGGAACTGGGCATCACTTCAACCAACGTGTGGTTCTTTAGGACTAATGATATGGATGCCATGTCAGTACCAGGGAGTAAAAAACATTATATATGGTAGAAATTTGAATAATGCTGCCTTCTTCTATAGGTAAAAAAAACCCCACATTAATCAGTGCAGGATTTGTGTGGTACCATTACCACCACAGCACCTCATGACGTGTTTGGTGTTTGTCTTTTTATACCACAATTATTACAATTTTGTGAATAAATAAAACTGCGATTTTTTTTTTTTATTTATTTATTTTTTTTTACATGTAATATTGTTTAATTATATAATTGTAAGCTTACACATGCATTACAAAGATTACACGTTTTCCATTCATAAATAACAATCTTTTCATCAATTTATTTTTAGCCATCAAACACAGTCCTGTGAGCAAGTTTTTTATTGTTTTGAAGTTTATATTATTTAATTTGGAATGACCGCTAATTACAAGTGCATTAATATAAATAATTTAAACCACAGCCATCACTATTGACATAGCTGCTCTTGTATAAAATAAATTAATCATTTAACAGCAGTGTGTTATCAATGCTTATATGTTTAAAATAATACAGGAACTGCTGTTCATTTGTTATCTGCTGTGGCTAACAATACAACACCCATAATAGTCTGCATTTTTGCTATTTTATTATTAATACAAATTTTGCACTTTGTAATTAACTGCATATATTCCAATAGTGTAAAGAAAAAATAGTTTGGCCTAGTTTTCTCGTCAGTCTTGTTCTTATGAAAAGCCCCCAGGGAAGTGCTGCTGAGAAAACGTTAACTCTGGCACAATCCCAGCTCTCAATTCTTCTACTTGGACATGGATTTATTCTTATTATTTTTCAGGCTCTGAGAAGAACATAGCTAAAGCCAAATTTCTATACTTCATTCTTCAGCAGGATAATATGTACAGCTATTTCTGTTCTGACACATATAGCAAAGTGACACTGCAGCACATTTTCACACTCTCTCAATGTTATGTTTATTTGAAGGATGGATGAGTTCTTCAGTATGGGGAAGGATGAAGCTCCAGATAACATTCCCATGATGTACTTTACATTTCCATCTGCCAAAGATCCAACAGCAACAATCCGTCACCCAGGTACAACTGCAGGTTTTATTTTTGTAATGCAAGAACAGTGATTGGAGTTTTGGATACTAATTTCAAGCTCAAACCACATGCCAGCTTCTGTCCACTACTGTTCATACTGTGTGTATGCTGTCCTCTGCTGTCCATAGTGTGTGAATTCTGTCCTCTGCTGTCCAGAGTGTGTGAATTTTGTCCTCTACTGTCCAGAGTGTGGGAATTCTGTTCACAAATGTCCATAGTGTGTGAATTCTGTCCTCTACTGTCTATAATGTGTGACTGTGACACAAATATTATTATGCCCTGTTCATTTTTCAGGTAAATCTTGCATGACCATTCTAACAATGGTAAATTATGAATGGTTTGAGGAGTGGAAGGACAGACCAGTGAGAAAAAGAGGGGATGACTATTTAGCCTACAAGATGAGATTTGCGAACAATCTCTTTGACTTGGCCTGCACTCACTACCCCAAACTGAGAGATAAGGTAGTCATCATTTCAGATATAGATTTAAGTAATGCCACTGTCTGTAATATTTTGTATTACAATTCATAGAATTAAAGGACAAGACAAATTTATAAATGTATTTTTGGAACTCCTCCTCATTCTTGCATTATTATCCAATCAGTCAGCCATGCATGGCAGCTGGAGCATAACTTAATGCAGATACAGGTCCAGATTTAGTTAATGTTCACATCAAACATCAAAATGGAGAAACAAGCACAATCTTAATGACTATAACTCTGAATTCCCATGCACCAATGCCAACTGAAAATTAAAGCTCTTTACCATTACCTGCCTGAATTTATGCCTTGTGCTACTGTGCCATGATTTGCATGAATAAAGAAGGGTACAGGTGTTCATTTTAGGTATGTCAGTGAACATTATTTGTAAATACACTACAAAAAATTTTTCATGCACTTTAATTTTTCTACCAATTTTTTTCCTCTTAGTTGGTGTTTCAGGAAGTCTCCACTCCATTGTCTAACGCATACTATCTTGGTTCTTATTTGGGATCCATGTACTCAGCTGAGCACAACTTGGAACGCTTTCAGCTTGAGGCCCTTGCCAGAAATCGCTGCGATACCCCTGTAAAAAATCTTTTCATTACAGGTATGAAAATATGTGTGACATACAGTAGCTAAAGTTTCTATGGTTCTTAGTTATGCTTTTGTTTTGTTTTACTATATTGCATTTTTTCCTTCACATAAAACCCACTGACATTATTGCTTATTATTTAGAATCCAATATGCTTATTATAGGAATCCTTATGAAATATATTATAAAAAAACTGCTTATCCCCTGCCTTAATCAGTCAGTTTGTACTTTATTGTTATATTCCTGAATGCTTGGTTACTTGCACATTTAGCACATTGAACATGTTTTGTAGGTTTTTGTTCACCCATTTTGTGTGTTTGGGTTCCCAGGTCAAGATGTGTTCAGCTGTGGCATTGCAGGGGCATTACATGGTGGCCTTCTCTGTGCATCCACCGTGCTCAAACACATTGTGTACATTGACCTTTTGTTGCTAAAGAAGAAGCTGAAAAGAAAGAAGGCAAGAGAAACTACTGAACATGTTAAAAAGCTGCTGTGAATCAATGGAAAATGTGACTGCACCTGATGGAAACTGACCTGCTAACTTGTGGAACAAAATGTATTTTTTTTTACATGCATTTTTATGTTTTTTGCAAAAGGCTCAGACCAAATTAGGAAACAATACTTTTTTTTGCCTTAATATAAGATATAAACTAAAACAAAACTGATAATTGAATAAATGAATAAAAGTAAAAAGCAAGTACATAATGCAATTAATTGATTCTTGTTTTTCATTGGAGTGTCCTCTATTTAATGATGCTCTGTATTTTTTAATTCTCAACCTGCAAACTTCAGGTCTGAAATGAAAAGTTATATTTATGGAAAAACTAAATTCTAGAACTAATTTAAATAGCTAAGTTACACACTTAGCTATACATGAGTTAACATTTATTTTATACTTGTATTGTTGTAAAGAATAAATTGACAAACAAACTAATAAATAGTAATTACCGTAATTTCCGGACTATAAAGCGCACCCATATATAAGCCGCACCCACTGAATTTTACAAATATTTTTATTTTGAACATAAATAAGCCGCTCCTGTCTATAAGCCGCAGGTGTCTACACTGAAACTAATGAACTTTACACAGGCTTTAACGAAAGACACGTTACACACGGTGTAACGGGTGAAATATGTTGCGCTTCCTTTAGGAGCATAGCGGTATTTTGGGAATAGCCTGGCACTGCATTTTCCGGTATTACTGCGTGTGTGCAAGACGAGGATTATGTCCTTATTATTTTCTGATGCTCATTTCTAAGTTTCTTTGACTAACCCGTAACGCTGTTGCCAAGAAAAATAAAAAAGCACGAGTTTTGAAAACCTGTCTGTGCTTATATGATTTCTGTTGCAACTGGAGTTAGCGAGCTCTCCCTTAACCCTGACTCAATGCGTTACAACGGCTTGTATCTAAACAGTAGCCTACCAAGAAAGTCATTGTTCACTGTCTTCCTCCTTCCTTTCACAACTATTTCTCTCAGGAGTTTTGGCATCGTCGTGCGTTTAAAAAAAACATTTATTCTCCCGATGCCGTGCAGCTCAGAACACAGGTGAGGTTTCCGTTCGGAAATTTCATTGGTCTAATGTTATGGGGTTCAGTTTTTTGGCTTGAAGTTGGTGAAACTGGGAAAAACCCAGGAAAAATTCGTAAATAAGCCGCTTCGTTGTTTAAGCCGCGGGGTTCAAAACGTGGGAAAAAAGTAGCGGCTTATAGTCCGAAAAATACGGTAAGCATTTTAAAGGTATTTTTGTCATTTAATGAAAAATTTCTAATAAGTTTCCACTTAAATGTAAATATAATATGTATATAATAATCATGTTCTCAAAATTAATTCATGCATTGATTTGATTTATTTTGCATAGTAAATTTAAACGTTATATCCAAACATGTAGATTTTTGAAGTCACCCAAACAGCTGCATAATTCTCAATAAATACTTCAAAATATGTGTAGTGGTATCTGGGAGCAGGTTGTGTCTCCAAGGATTGGATTCGTTTGTCCCGCAAATCGCACAGTATTGTGAAATTTAAATGAACACCAAAGTAAATCAAAGCATTATGTGGTGTGGCAGGATGCATTATCCTGCGAAAGAGCCCACTGCCAGTAGGAAATATAATTCCCATGAAGGGGTGTACCTGGTGTGCAACAGCGTTAATGAATGTAAAACAACAACAACATAAATGCCAGGACCCCATTAAGCAACACACATGCCTACGCCCTTTTGAAAGATGTAAAAGAAACCATGACCAGGACAACTTTTTCCATGTGTGCATGGTTCAGTTCTGATGCACACATGCCCATTGAAGGGTTTTTCTGTGGTGGACAGGGGTCTATCAGGTCCAAGGATCACTACACTTTTGGTTAGTAATTTACTTACCAATTTGGAGGTGCTGTGACCCAGTCATCTAGTCATTAGAATTTGGACCATATTAAAGTCACTCTGATTTGTACATTTGTTAATTTCTTTACTTCCAACACATCAGCTTTAAACATTGACTGTTAAGTTGCTGTCTAATATATCCTACCTCTTGACAAGTGCCACTGTAATGAGTTACAGTGGATCTGGAAAATACAGCCAAGATATCAGAGTGACTACGGGACAACTTTGTGAATGTCCTTGAGTTGCCCAGCCAAAGCCCAGACTTGAACATTGATTGAACATCTCTGGAGAGATCTAAAAATGGCTGTGCACTGACGCTCCCCATCCAACCTTATTTAGCTTGAGAAGTTCTGCAAAGAAGAATGGGTTAAGAAGAACTGCCCAAACATATGTGTGCCAAGATTTGAGGCTGTAATTGGTGAAAAAGGTGCTTCAATTGACTATTGAGCAAAGGCTGTAAAAACTTATGTACATGTACAAATTTTTGTATTAATTATTTTTATAATTTGCAAAGATTTCAAAAACACTTCTTTCGCGTTGTCATTATGGGGTATTGTTTGTCAAATTTTGAGGAAAATGTGGAATGCCTTTAACTGTTTAAGCAAAATCCTTGTGCTGGTGTTGTTCTGACCTGTGTGTGAGTCCCTCCTGATTGCGGATCAGAGGAATTACAGGAAACCTCAAACTTCCTCACCTAAGTGGACATTTCCTCTGGGAAAAGTGTGTCGATTGGTTGGCATAGCATGGGCCCGTATAAATCAACAGAGCTAAGGAGGAGAGGAGGAGAGCAAGATGAATGATTTTACTGTGTATAGCTGTGCAAACTTTCATCCAGATCTCTGCTCTTCTTGTCCACAGACCTGGACACTTGCAGTGATAACCTGCTGTAGCCTACAGCTGATATGATTAATTAGATCTATCTGTAAATTGTTCACAGTTCACTTGGTTTATTAAAATGATGGAGTAAAACATAATTTTTTTTTATCACATATATGTGTGTGTGTGTGTGGCAGGCCGTGCATTTGGTACCTGGCCCTTCAGTGGGGACTTACATGACTTAATCCACCTCTTAATACCACCACTACACTATTACAGAGAGAAAGACATTTCACATATGGAGCGTGAATACCATTTTACTAAAGCAAGCTCCAAACCTCTTCACTACAAACGCAACTGTGCACCTACATCATCTGGAGCAGTTTAGAATCAATATTTGTCTAATAACATGACACAAACAGAGGACGGGAAAATGCTGACGCTATTCTAGGCCATCTGTGAGGCAAATTTAAAATCTGATTGGTTAAAAGAAACAGATTTATTTTTTACAGAGACCAGCAGTAATGACTTTGCAGGCCCTGGGCAGATTAGATTGACATGGCAGCACATAGAGGCTGAAATCTGATTGGACAAAAAATCTAACATACACGTACTGGAAGCAGTGCAGCCAAGAGAAACACTACGAAATGAAGAGAATAAACTGTTGGGAATAAATTAATACAATTTCATGGAACAAATATTAGAATTTAGGTTGTAAATGTAGGTCAGTGCTTCTGATAGTGTTTAGGCCAGCAGAGAAAGCTTTGCTGGCCCTGACTGCCCACCACTGGTACTGGGTATTTAAAGACTAGAAACAAATAAGTTTGAATATGGATTTAGATTGTAATTAATATCAACAGTCTACTACAAAGCTCAGGACCACAGATAGCATGAACAGTTTTGCATTTAAGCACATCATCAATGAGGATAGACATTTTGGGCTATCCAGATGAGGATGGGTTTCTCTTTTGAGTCTGGTTCCTCTCAAGGTTTCTTCCTCACCCCGTCAAAGTTTTTTCTTGCCACAGTCATCACTTGTTTGCTTATTAGGGATAAACTTATAGGCACTATATCTATTCAACTTTTATACAACTTTATAACCACTTTGTCTCTAAAGCTGCTTTGAAACAATGTCCATTGTTAAAAGTGCTATATATATATATATATATATATATATATATATATATATATATATATATATATATCAT
>JAAIIK010000050.1:411454-429525 GCA_014706435.1 Silurus glanis | reverse complement strand
ACACACACACACACACACACACACACACACACACACACACACACACAGGGAGTGGGGGGCTGCTTGAAAAGGGCGGGGAAGAAAAACATACTAACACAGTTTAAGGTCACCTGAACACTAGCAGAAAATCAAGTAGCACAGAGTTTGGTGTTTATTCTTATTATATCTGAATTTGTCAGATTTGAACACGATGGTTTCCATATCAGAAGTTCATATGGGGTAACTTCATGTTCTAAAATGCCTCTGTTTCTTATTACCACCAACTACCTCTCAGAAGAGTGTGTATAGAGTCTATGTCCTATAAAGAAGCATTATAAAGATTTTCACAAGACAATTTCTACCCTCTGCAAATTGTAGAGAAAGAGAGAAAGTGAGAGAGAGGGAGAGAGCGAGAAAAAGAAAGAAAGGACGGGAGAAAGCGAGAGAGACACACACAGAGAGAGAAGTTCGTGCTGATAGATTGAGCGTGTTGGTCTGCATTGTTTCAGTACTGATGTGCCTGCCAGTGGATGAGCAACATCTCAGAAACATTTTTGTCCTTTTATAAGACTTTCTTTGGCTATATTTGTTTGTTCTTTTCATCAGAAATGGTGCAGATCCTGCATTGTTTGTGTTTGCAGAGAGAGAGAGAGAGAGCGAGAGAGAGCGAGAGAGAGAGCGAGAGCGAGAGCGAGAGAGAGAGAGAGAGAGACCGTGACGAGCTTTTATAAATAATGTGCAGCAAACACAGAAATGTCCATGTCTATGCCAGACAGGAACAAGGGCCAGACATGTACAGAGCAGCAAAAGGTCTATGATGTTGGATTGAGACCCCTGAGAAGGAAAATGCATCATTTACCATAAGATCATTTGAAGTGTTTTACATGTTAGGATTTCAGCTAACTGTGATTAACGATAATATATAATATATTACTAGAAGTTGTTGGACATAAATTATTGTTTTTGTTATAGCTCCCGTTGCTGTTATATGCAGCTTATTCACAATAATACATTTAAAATCGAAGTACACATCTGGCTAAAATAGTACAACATAAAACAACACATTTCAACTTGCAGCAGTAGTCTAACAAGATAATAAAATATAATAGCATAAAAAAACAACATTTGCACTAATAAATGCAAAGCAAAAGTTCACATTGGCAGCTATAAAAAAAAAAAAACACCCTAGCTTTTTTTGGGAAGATCACACTGCCATTCATTCAGAAACATTGAGAATGGAAAATATATATAACATTTGTTTACTCTTGCTGTAATTTTTTACTCTTAATGCAAGCATCATTCCAATAATTGTCAAATCCTGGCCAATTTATGTGTTCACAGTAAAACCATCTTTGGAAATCAGTAAAACTGCACTTGCTCTACTATCTGCTATCAAATATGTAGTCTTTAAGCTGTGTTTCCTTATGAGAGATCTGCCAGGTCGGATGGAAGCGAGCGTTGCTAACACCGCCAGTCGACTCATAACACAGGAATTCTTCTTGGCAGCTGCTCCGCTTTTTCCGTTTCAGATGTCAAGATTGTGCAGAGCACTGGGTTAAAACTTATGTTACATGCACTTCAGAGTGAGAGAGAGAGAGAGAGAGAGAGAGAGAGAGAGAGAGAGAGTGTGGGGGGAAAATGGGAGGCCATTTTGTGAATATTGTACAAGCAGAACAAAGACAGATAAAGGGAAAGACTAACATGCAGCAAATCCATCAGAAAGTGAAACAGAAGAAGAGACAAGAGATGGAAAAACCCTAACAGTTGTAATAAGGCTTTATCATGTACAATAAGTAACACTATACAGTACAACAAACATTGCCACGAGTACCATAATCAGTAGGGCATTAAAAACTGATCACCCAAATTGCCACCTTCTCTTCTTCAAAAACTCACCTTTAGTCATTATAAATATATCCAAACCTCAAGTTAGGACTCTTTTCTAGCCAATATTTTCAGTTAACTAATTTCCACAATTTAAATTATTAAATAACATTAAAAGGATCTTTTTATTGCCTACTTTGCATCAGCAACACTGACTCAAAAAAGTCATTCATAAGAAGACAACTGATGACACCTGTATTCATAAAAACTAGTTTCTAACTAATGAATCATTTGATTGTAATCATAAATATAATGATATGTGTCAGGCAGTCATTCATGATCCTACTAAACAAATACTTCAGGTTACAATATTGAGCAATCAAATATTTATTTATCATTAGGGACTTATTTGAAAGTTTGTTACCTTGATACCTTCTTCCACATGGATCAATTTTCTGTTCTATCAGAGGCCGCATTTTTATGACGTCATCATGTACACTTCTTACAAAGTATTTACAGTATTTTAAAACTACCAAAATACAAAACACTACTGTATTATGATACAAATTCATCAGAATGAAGTCATTTTCATCAACCCCAAAGGCCTTGCTCTATCATGTATAATGTATAAAAGAAAAGACAGGCGTGAAGAAGACATTGTGTTAGAATTTTTGTATGCCAAAACTGAAAAACAAGGGAAAGCTCAACACAGATCTGATCACCCAACTGTAATGAATCACATGAAGCTCTTAGAACAGAAACAGAAACACTGTAAACATGTTTTGATATTAAGGACTGATACAAGATAAATTAAGAAGCAGAATTGTTGGAATCCCATGAACAGGGCCCTCTCTCTTCCAAAAAACTATTTAATTTGTGCATAAATCTAGCTCAACAATTAAGCCTTACTGATTTAAATGGTTTCACTTGGAAGCAGGAATAATCTACAACTAATTCACTGCTTTCCTGTTCCTCTTTCTAATTGATCAATGTCAGTGTTTCGGATAGATATTACATCACTGAAATGTTGCTGATTTGTAATTTGTCACTAAAAGTTGGGTAAAACTACAAAATCATGAAAAATACTGTATAAGAACACAGGACAGTTTACTAGGTATGCTAGACAGAAAACACAGCATGGCTTTGCACTAGCAAATTCAGTAACTAGCTCACTAGCATTAGCAATCAACTAGCAATCTGTAAAGAACAAGATTGTTTAGTTAACTTAATTTATTCATTTTATTGCAGTTTCTTGACTGTCATTTCTTAATATATGAGATGATGTATGATTGCCCTTAATCCTTCTAGGTCTGTGTTTTTACCCACATATTAAATCTCTAATATGGTTTTAATTTTCATGCTGTGAAATTTAATTTATCCAATAAATAACAAGAATATTTTTTGTGAAATGGGCAGGCTGAGTGCTGCTCTTTAGCATTTCATAATGACATGTGAACTACATATGAAATAAAATGTACTGTAGCTTTTTTTAACAGCAAAATGTGTGTTGGCATTTAAAGTCATTATACCGGTGACATCTGAACCCAACCATTAGGGAGGCACAAGCCAGTGCACTCTTATTGCCGGTCCCAAGCCCGGATAAATGGGGAGGGTTGCGTTAGGAAGGGCATCCAGCGTAAAACGTGCCAAATCAAATATGCGGGTCACGATTAAGAATTTCATACCGGATCGGTCGAGGCCCGGGTTACCAACGACCGCCACAGGTATTGTTGGCCAACAGGGTACCGGTGGAAATTGGGCTACTGTTGGCCGAAGGAGGAGAAGGAGAGGAGGAAGACGTCTACAGAGACGGCAGGAAAAGGAGAAGTGTAGGAGAGTAGAGGTTAGGGTTGGTACTTTAAATGTGGGCACTATGACTGGTAAAGGGAGAGAGGTAGCTGATATGATGGAGAGGAGAAAGGTAGATATGTTGTGTGTTCAGGAGACCAAGTGGAAAGGGAGTAAGGCCAGGAACATTGGAGGTGTGTTTAAACTGTTCTATTATGGTGTGGATGGAAAGAGAAATGGTGTAGGGCTGATCCTGAAGGAAGAGTACAGTAAGAGTGTAGTGGAGGTGAAGAGAGTTTCTGATAGGGTGATGAACGTGAAGCTGGAAGTTGAAGGGATGATGATAAATGTCATCAGTGCCTATGCTCCACAAGTCGGCTGTGAGATAGAGGAGAAGGAAAGATTCTGGAGTGAATTAGATGAAGTGGTAGATGGTGTACCTAGAAATGAACGATTGGTGATTGGGGCAGACTTTAATGGACATGTAGGTGAAGGGAACAGAGGTGATGAGGAGGTTATGGGTAGGTATGGCCTTAAGGAGAGGAATGTGGAAGGGCAGATGGTGGTAGATTTTGCTAAAAGGATGTAAATGGCAGTGGTGAATACTTATTTTAAGAAGAAGGAGGATCATAGGGTGACGTATAAGAGTGGTGGAAGGTGCACACAGGTGGATTATGTTCTATGTAGGAGATGCAACCTGAAGGAGATTGGAGACTGTAAGGTGTTGGCAGGGGACAGTGTAGCTAGACAGCATCGGATGGTGGTCTGTAGGATGGTTTTGGAGGTGAAGAAGAAGAGGAGGAGAGTGAGGACTGAAAGAAGAATAAGATGGTGGAAACTGAAGGAGGAAGAGTGTAGTGTAAGGTTCAGGGAAGAGGTCAGACAGGGGCTCGGTGGTGGTGAAGAGGTGCAGGATGATTGGGAAACTACTGCAGAAGTGATAAGGGAGACAGCTAGAAAGGTACTTGGTGTAACATCTGGAAATAGAAAGGAAGACAAAAAGACGTGGTGGTGGAATGAGGAAGTGCAGGAGAGCATAAGGGGAAAGAGGTTGGCAAAACAGAAGTGGGATCGACAGGGTGATGAGAAAAGTAGGCAGGAGTACAAGGAGATGCGGCAGAAGGTGAAGAGGGATGTGGCGAAAGCCAAGGAAAAGGCATACGAGGAGCTGTATGAGAGGTTGAACACTAAGGAAGGAGAAAAGGATTTGTACCGATTGGCCAGGCAGAGGGACCGAGCTGGGAAGGATGTGTTGCAAGTTAGAGCAATAAAGGATGGAGATGGAAATGTGTATAAACATTACAGGGGAATAAAGTTGATCAGTCACACCATGAAGTTATGGGAAAGAGTAGTAGAAGCCAGGCTGAGAGAAGAGGTGACCATCTGTGAGCAACAGTATGGTTTCATGCCAAGGCTTTAAGAATGTTGATAGAGAAGTATAGAGAAGGTCAGAAGGAGTTGCATTGTGTATTTGTGGATTTAGAGAAAGCGTATGACAGGGTGCCAAGAGAGGAGTTGTGGTACTGTATGAGGAAGTCAGGTGTGTCAGAGAAGTATGTGAGGGTGGTGCAGGACATGTATGAGGACAGTGTGACAGCAGTGAAGTGTGCAGTAGGAATGACAGACTGGTTCAAGGTGAAGGTTGGACTGCATCAAGGATCGGCCCTGAGCCCTTTCCTGTTTGCAGTGGTGATGGACAGGTTGACAGACGAGGTCAGACAGGAGTCTCCCTGGACTATGATGTTTGCGGATGATATTGTGATTTGTGGTGAGAGTAGTGAGCAGGTTGAGAAGAGCCTGGAGAGGTGGAGGTATGCGCTGGAGAGAAGGGGAATGAAAGTCAGTAGGAGTAAGACAGAGTACATGTGTGTGAAGGAGAGGGAGGGCAGTGGAGTGGTGCGGTTGCAGGGAGAAGAGGTGGAGAAGGTGGTGGAGTTCAGGTACCTGGGGTCAACAGTGCAAAGTAATAGGGAGTGTGTTAGGGAAGTAAAGAAAACAGTGCAGGCAGGGTGGAGTGGGTGGAGAAGAGTGACAGGAGTGATTTGTGATAGAAGGGTATCTGCAAGAATGAAAGGAAAAGTTTATAGGACTGTGGTGAGACCTGCGATGTTGTATGGTTTAGAGACAACGGCATTGAGTAAAAGACAGGAGACGGAGCTGGAGGTAGCAGAGCTGAAGATGTTAAGGTTTTCGTTGGGAGTGACGAGGATGGACAAGATTAGAAATGAGTTTATTAGAGGGACAGCGCATGTTGGACATTTTGGTGACAAGGTGAGGGAGGCGAGATTGAGATGGTTTGGACATGTGCAGAGGAGGGACATGAGTTATATTGGTAGGAGAATGCTGAGGATGGAGCCACCAGGAAGGAGGAAAAGAGGAAGGCCAAGGAGGAGGTTCATGAATGTGGTGAGGGAAGACATGCAGGTAGTTGGTGTGAAAGAGGCAGATGTAGAGGACAGGGTGGTATGGAGACGGCTGATCCACTGTGGCGACCCCTGATGGGAGCAGCCGAAAGAAGAAGAAGATACCAGTGACATCTGACATATACACTCACCCAGTGGTGGGCTTAGGGCCAGCAAAGCCTTCTCTGCTGGCGTAAACACCATCAGAGGCACTGACCTACATTAACAACCTAAATTCTAATATTTGTTCCATGAAATTGTATTAATTTATTCCCAACAGTTTATTCTCTTCATTTCGTAGCGTTTCTCTTGGCTGCATTGCTTCCAGTACGTGTATGTGGATGTTAGATTTTTTGTCCAATCAGATTTCAGCCTCTATGTGCTGCCATGTCAATCTAATCTGCCCAGGGCCTGCAAAGTCTGTTCTGCTGGCCTTTTTTTACCATAGTCTCCTTAAAAAATAGCTCTGCTAGGGAGTGGTAGCTCAGTGGTTAAGGTGCTGGGTTACTGATTGGAAGGTTGGCGGTTCAAGCCCCGGTATCGCCAAGCTGCCGCTCTTGGGCCCTTGGGCAAGGCCCTTAATCCTCTGTTTTCCAGGGGTGCTGTACCATGGCTGACCCTGCACTCTGACCCCAGCTTCTGAGCAAGCTGGAATATGCGAAGAATGAATTTCACTGTGCTGTAATGTATATGTGACAAATAAAGGCTATTCTATTCCATCTGTTTCTTTAATCAGATAGCTAAGTTAACCTTCTATTCTATCTTTTCTTTAATCAGATATACAATTCACAGGGCAGCTAGCTGGCCCAGAATAGCGTCAGCATTTTTCTGTCCTCTGATTGGTTGGTCAGAGCGAAACTGTTACAGCCAAGTTCGACTGGCAAAACATGTGTGTAGCACGCTGCACACATTAATACATCTGAGTTAGACTTTTCTATGCATACGGAGGAAGAGAAATTGATTTGGTCTTGGAAATACTTAAAAATCCATTTTGAAGAAAAGCTAGACATTGTGAGGAGAGGTCTGCCAACCCCGAAGCTACCTAGCTTGTCTCAGCCTGGGAAAGGGTTTGTTCACTACTTCCAGACCACTGGATTACAGCCTCTGAGGAGCGGTGCAAATTATGAGTATGCATCTCTAGTGAGTAGGTTGTATTTTATTAAATGTTTAATGTTTTTGTCTTGTTATTAGACAAATATTGATTCTGACCTGCTCCAGTTGGTGCACAGTTGCGGTTGTAGTGTAGAGGTACCCTCCATATGCTAAATGCTTCTCTCTTTGAACTGCTATGCATTGTTATATTGTGTTTTTGTATAGTATTGATGGTTTCTATAATTGTGACGTGATAGTGGTGGTATTAAGAGGTGGCTTAAGTCTGGTAAGTCCTCACTGAAGGCCCAGGTACCTAATGCACGGCCCGCCACTGCACTCATCAGACACTTTAATTGGAACAACACTACATGCTGATGAGTGTGTATACATATATTTGATTGTAAAATCCGTAAATTCTGCAAAATCTGCTCATTCATGAAATTATCCCTTCAGCCAATTATGTGGCAGTGACAAAATACATAAACACATGCAGATACAGGTCAAGAGCTTCCGTTTATATTTATATTAAACATCAAAATGGGGAAAAATGTGAAGTATATTTTATGTTTTATTAATTATAAGATAATATTTATTTTATATTTATGTGTCATTAACTTGAGTATATTAAGGTAAATCAGGCATTGTTAAGCTATAAAATTTCACTAACTATCATAAATTCATGATTTTCTTTCAGGAACTCGATGCTTGGATCACGTGTGTAATCTGTCCACTGGAAATGAGCGATGTCACTGGCGGGGTGACGTCACAACCAGGAAACTATAAAAGCACATGCGGTGAAGACGACATTATCTTCTGTTTGTTCATGAAGCGCTCTGTGTGTCTATGTCAATGGTATGTGGTAATATATATATATATATATATATAAATATAAATATATATTAAAATAAAAACATATAATAAATCTGTATAATAAATAAATAGAAAAAAATGTCTCCGCTTTATCACGGGGGGGCAGGGGGAATACACACACCTTGTGTGTAGCTTGCCTGGTTGCAGAGCATAGTCAGTCGGTTCTCAAAGGAGACGACTGCTCTCATTGTGGCCCTGGTCCTGAGCACTGTAGAGAGGGCCTACTCGATTAAGTTTGAGTCTCTTCCTCCCCGGTTCAACAGGATGTGTCCCACTTTTGTGAGACCAGAGCAGGCCATCGAGGTGGTCCCTCCGCTAGACAAAGAGTTTAGGTTATACAGCTGGTACTTCATAGTTCAAAAAAAGGATGGGTGGTTGCATCCCATTCTGAATCCGCGTCACTATTGAGGCTCAGGTTTAAGATGCTCACCCTCAACCAGGTTGTTTCTCAAATCAGATCCGAGGACTGGTTTGTCACTATAGATTTCAAGGACGCTTACTTCCACATATTCATCCTTCCTTTGCACAGGAATTTCCTGAGGTTTGCTTTCGGGGCCGAAGCGTACCAATATCTGTTCCTTTTGTTCAGCCTTGCACTCTTACCCCGCATCTTCACAAAGTGTATAAATGCGGCTCTGGCACCACTAAGACTCTGGGGGATCCACATTCTGAACATTATTGACAATTGGTTGATATTAGCTCAATCAGAGCTTTGGCGGTCCAGCATCAAGATGTCGTTCTCGTCTACATGAAGAATAAATGCCAAGAAGAGTGTGGTTTCTCCATTACAGAGAACCACTTATCGAGATGTAGTGTGGGACTCGAATTCGGATTGAGTCTATCCTCACAGCCATCAAGAAAGTCAGAGAAGGCCAGTCACTCACTGTGAAGCAGTTTCAAAGACTGCTGGGTCTGATGGAAGCCATGTCCAACATGGTTCCGCTTGGCCTCCTGCACATGAGAACCCTCCAGTGGTGGCTCAGGGACAGAGGGTTCTTCCAGAAGGGCAACCCACTCCGCACTATCAAGGTCATGTGGTGAGCCCTATGGGCCTTGGACGTGTGGAGTGAACCTGGGTTTCTGTCTCAGGGCCCATTGTTGGAACAACAGACGCCTTCCTCATGGGATGGGGGGTGGTCATGAGTGGCCACTCCGCCCAAGGTCTGTGGAGCGGGCTCCATCTCACCTGGCACATAAACTGCCTGGAGATGCTAGCCGTGCTTCTGGCTCTGAAACACTTGAGAGGCCGCCATGTTCTGATCCGTACAGACAACACATCAATGGTCTCCTACATCAACAATCAAGGGTCTGCGATCTCGCCCCTATACAGGCCGGCATGTCAGTGCCTCCTGTGGGCCCTTTGGAAACTGCTCTCTGTGAGGGCAGACACTCTCTCAAGACAAGGGCAGAGGCTCAGGGAATGGAGGCTCCACCCAGATGTGGTGGAAAAGATATGGAGGAAGTTTTACAGAGCACAAGTGAACCTGTTTGCAACTAAAGAGACATCACACTGTCCCCTCTGGTTTTCCCTCACTCACCCAGCCCAAGAAACGCCATGGTACAGGCATGACCAAGGTTGCACCACGCCTTTCCTCATGTTGCGCTGCTCCCAGGAGTTCTGGAGAGAGTTCGCCGGGTTAGAATCTGTCTCTTCCTGGTGGCCCTACGGTGGCCGGGCAGACCATGGTTTGCAGACCTCCTTCTCCCAGGAGTGATCTTCTCTCTCAGGCAGGGGGCATGGTTGTTCACCCCCACTCAGAGATATGGAGGCTGTGGCTGGGGCTCTTGAGGGGCACAGCTCTTAGCCTCTGGTGTTTATCCCGAGGTAGTGGAGACTATTCTCTGATCCAGAGTTCCCTCCACGAGGAGGCTGTATGCCATGAAATGGCACCTGTTCACTGTGTGGTGCAAGCACCACCAGTTGGACCCAGTTAACCGCCCACTCGGTTCAGTACTGGAGTTCCTGCAGGGACAGTTTGCCACAGGATTGTCTCCTTCCACCTTGAAAGGTTACGTGTCAACTATTGCAGCTTATCGTATGGCGCTTGTTTTCTTACAGTCAAGATTGTATTTATTCTGGCTATTTCCTTCCTAAAGAGGGTTGGGGAACTTCAAGGCACTTTCTGTGGCCCCTTCTCTCTTGGAGTTTAGCCCAGGCATGGCCAGTGTTTCCCACACGAACCATCGTTCTGCAGGCACTCTATCCTCCTCCCTTTCAGGCCCTTGACCAGGAGAAGCTTAACCGGCTGTGTACAGTGCGAGTACTGGACACATACATCCACAGAACGGAACTGTGGAGAAAGTCGGCGCAGCTGTTCTCTGCTATGGTCTCTATAGAAAGGGGCTTCCTGCAAACAAGCAGACCCTCAGCAGGTGGATTGTGGATGCTATCTCATCCTCTTATGACTCTTTTGGTATCCCTGCACCTTTCAGGGTCGGAGCTCAATCCACTTGGAGTGTGGCAGCCTCTGAAGCCTGATCCTCTGGAGCATCTCTCCAAGACATTTGCAATGCTGTGGACTGGTCTACTCCACTGACCCATGTCAGCTTCTATTGCCTTGACCTTAGGGCTACTCCTGGCTCCTCCATCCTTTGGCCTAGCTGTGCCCATCCACACCAGGCAGGTGGTCAGTATAAAGATATTGTACTCTCGTTCCCAAAGCGTTGTACACGCAGCTCAAGTTCCTGAAAGGGAACGTCTCTAGGTTATGTATGTAACCCTCTTTCCCTGAGGGAACGAGACGCTGCATCTCCAGGCCACACTCCCTGTATCTTCCTATTAAATTTAAAATTTTAAATTTCCTATTATTTCAGAAGCTAGCGTTGTCTCCAATGCATGTGCTTTTATAGCTTTTTGGTCGTGCCTTTCCATTGGACAGATTACACACGTGATTCAGAGCATAGACACGCGGAATTGCTCTCGAAGAGTTCCCAAAGCGTTGTTGATGCAGCGTCTCATTCGCTCAGGGAACCAGGGCTACATACGTAACTTAGGCGGTCTGAACAAAACGTTTAACAAAGGGAACTGGTTGCTCAAGGTTTAACCTGTTGGACTTTTGATCAGAAAGTTAAAACCACAAAAAACACCAAGCTCCAAGCTTCAATTGTGGGGACCCTCGAGCAAGTTCTTTCTTTATCCTCAAATGCTAAGCAGTATAAATAAAAAAAATATTAGTCAGTCTGGAAAAGGGTGTCTGTCAAATGCTGTAAAATGAAATAAGAAAAGTGAAGCATGCTGAAAGGAGATCAATGGCAACATGCAGTGGGGTGTAATAAATAGAAAAAATATGCTGTACTTCATGGTAACGATGAAAAAGCAGGAAACCATTTCTTACATCCCATCGGCAATGTTATTGCATGGTAAGCCAGTGATATTCATCACTGGTAGAGTTGCACTGCTTCGATAATACTTATTTTGGCAGAGTCCTAACAAAGTGGAAAGGAAAAATCATTCTGGAGTGATGATTATGTGCTGAAGGATAATAGACAATGTGATAGGATGCTCTTCTCCACATACATAAACACTTACATTGTGTTCAGGCCCAGAATAAGCATGTTGGCCGACACACCACAGGGCACAAGTTGTCAGGCCTGCAGGCATCTGAAGTGTGGCCAAGGCAAGCACTAGACATAAAATAATCCTCTACAGGATATAAAAAGACACACACACACACACACACACACACACACACACACATACACACACACATACACACACACACAAACAAACACATCTAAAAGTATCAGAATAAGTCATGGGAACTCTGGTATAAAATGACAAACTCTCTAGCCACTACATTTATTCTGTATTTATTTCATTTATGCTTTTTTGCTGTTGCAATAATCTGCCACATTACACCTAAATAAAACCCACCTAAAATATATCCCTACTTCTAAATCAAAGAGTAAACATTTTCCCTCCTTTTAGACTTAAGGGAGGAGTATCCCTGAGATGAACTCTCTGCCTTCTGCATAATATGGGTCAATAAAGCTTTACTGGTCCGTGCATGTCTGCTTAGCTGCCTCGTCAGTGCTTACAGTGAGGACTGTAAGTATTCTCAAATTCTGTGTGTGTGCGTGTGTGTGTGTGTGCGCGCGTGTGTACGTGTGTGTGTTTAAAACTATTTATCCACCACGCCTCTGACTCCAGCTTCAGGACAATGAGCTGGCAATAAACAGACCTAAAGAGTGGTTACGTTTAGGCCGCTGTCTGAAGGAGGGAGTTTAGGTGCTGTTTTAGAGTGCTAAGGCGGGCTAAAAGCTCATACGTTAACTGACAAACGCACACACAAACACACACTCACTTTCACAGAGAAAAAAAGAGAAAAAGAGAGCAAAGTAAAAGTAAGGATAAAATACAAACGTATCATAAATTGGAAAGTTTAACACACTCAAGCTCTTCAGGTGGAAATAAACATGTCTGAACACAGAATCCTTCGTGGCAGAGAAGAATCTGATCTATGATCAGTTTTAAACTTCCAGGTGCTATTTTATTTGAAATAATACACTGGTGAAATCTTTTGAATAAATACTTTTCAATAGGAAAAGACTGTGAAACAGGAGAAAGAATAAAGGAATTATTTGAGGGATTTTGCATGCATTACCTGACATTTTTCTTTTCATCAGTCAATAAGAAACAACTGAGAAGTATTTTTCAAGTTACAAAACAATCGGCATAAATTTATTTCCACTCCTTAACCTTATTTGAGTAATTCACTTCATAACAGCCATATTAAAACGACAAACAGTATTTAAGGGCTATTTTCTGCTGTATGGTTTGTTACCAAAGTTGTGATCACAATGCAGAATAGTGAATGCCAGCTGTTTAAACATTCCCAGATGAATGAAAAAGAGAACACGTGTGCTGAAGCATTGGATTGTGGTACTCCTTATCATGGAGGGAGACAAGAGAAAACAATATAAAATCCATCCGCATGTAATGAAATTAAAGTTTTTGCCTTAAACCTCTTTACACAGGGACTTGTATTGCAAACACTCCACATAATTTATAGCTAATAATAACGGACTGAAAAAGCATGCTTTTAGTTAACCCTTGCAGTGTCATCTTTATTGGACAGTCAATTATAAGCTCTTTTTATATTTTAGGAACATATACAATGTGAATCACCAACAAATTACTTATGCATTACTGTACTTGAATGTATAATGTTGTAGCTCTCTAGGCAAATAGTTTGGGGAAGAAAAAAAGTTTGGGGAAGAACAACATATGGATGGAAATGGCCGGTGTCCCAATACTTTTGCCCATATAATGTATCTGACAAATATATACATTTCATATCATGTATATATTTGTCAGATACATTATATGGGCAAAAGTATTGGGACATCGGCCATTTTCATCCATATGTTGTTCTTCCCCAAACTGTTATCCCAAAGGATGTAAATGCATACACTTTCCCCTTCACTTGAACTAGGAGACCCAAACCTGTTCCAGCATGACAGTGCCCTTGTGCACAAAATGAGCTCCATGAAGATATGGTTTACAAGGATTGGAGGGGAAGATCTCAAATGACCTGGTATAGAGCTCTAAGCTGAACATACTGAACACTGACTGCCAACCCAGGTCTCCTTTACTAATGTGTCTGTGGCTGAATGAGCACAAATCTCCACAAGGACACTCCAAAATCTAGTGGAACATATTCCTACAAGATGGGAGGTTATTATAACAGCAAATGGGGACTAAATGTGGTAGTCGATGTTCAAAAAAGCACACAGAAATCTTGTCAGATGTCAACAAACTTTACTCCGTATAGTGTATTAAAAAAATGAAGTAAGTAATGTAACTTGTTGTAATTGTAATTGTTGTGACTCCACCAGGATGCTTTAGATTATTATTTAATTATAAAGATATTTAGTTTGTTTGTTAAAACTAGTGATCTTTTTTAAATGAGGAAAGATATCTATTTTTATTTTATTTACAAAAAGGATGGAGTATAGGCATTATGGAGTATAGGTGTCTGCACAATCCTACCTCCTCTCAATCTAAACAATAATCAAGACAACAAAGACTCAAACAAACTGGTTATCAGGCCACAGTGAGCCAAGGAGCTAAAAGGCTTACAGACATACAACCAGTATGTCTCAAAGCTGGGGAAGATCCATAATGTCTGTTTGGAAAAAGCTGCTCCAAACCTTGAAGCTCCAAGTCACTTGAAAAAGTACTGGAAAATGTTACACACTGCTTTCTGCTTGAGGAAATGGAAAGAATAAGACATGTCTATGAGACAACACGCGTTTTTACATTTAACAGTATGAATTCCTTAAAAAAAATGTTTTAAGGGTAAGAAAACACAATAAATGTGGACTGTATTAAAAATAGCTAAGAATTAATCATTTGTCAAGTAATTATAATGAATTATTCATTTCTTGTTATTCTGCTTTTCTTTAAAACCTTTTTTAAACTATTGCCTTAATGCCTACGTTATTTATTTTCCTTTTGTACGTTTTTTTATTTTATTTTTTTATAACATTGTTTTATTGTTATTTGGCATTACATTTTGGAAAGAAAGAGGAGGAATAAAGAAATAATTAATAAGCTATGTAAGGAAAATGAATAGTTCCTTTTTCTGCAGCTGGCAGGTACAGACAAGTACACTGACAGAGAATCAGAGCAGAAATGAACTCAGAAGAGATTAAAAGGGGCCAGATGGAGCACAAGTCTCTGAAAGTATCTTAACCACACCTTTTTTAACAAACATGTGATGCAACAGTGCATTATGGGTATTTCTTCATTTAGTTACATACAATGCAGTGCATGATGGGATGTGACCAGTATATATTAATGCTATATATTAATATAGTTTCTATCGTAACAGCTTGGCCACAGTATCTATAGTGGATAATCCAAATAATCTAAACTGTATAAAGAACCAGTCTAAACAATCAGCTTTGTTTGCTTGTTTGTTGTAATTTTTTTTATAAGGAATTATTTATTTTATATTTATGGAAGGAGTCCCCAGTATCAGCAATCTTGTTACAGACGGAAAGCATAATTTTTTTACTTAATTTTACTCAATTTTTTTTTACTTAATACGAAAATTTCTTCCATCTTGCAACATGTGTAGCAGTATATATTTTTTTGTCTTATTAGCTTTACGAGGGAAAAAAAGGCTAGTAAAGGCACAACTGTTTTTGTATCAATATTATTTGTGAATTTGTATTTCATTTGGCCGGATAGCGTCGCTGCCTCACAGCTCCAGGATCTCCACACACATGTTCACACAGGTTTCCGTCAGGCTCACTGTTGTCCTGTTGTGTCCAATACTTTCAAAATCAAATTCTAATTCAAATTTCATTTGTCACATACACATTCATACAGGGTACGACATGTAGTGAAATGCTTTTTGCGACTGTCCAACCTGTAAACATGAAAAATAGAAATAGAATATAAGGATAAAAATAAGTAAATAAATATAATAAATATAAAGTATAAGTATAGAATAACTAAAAAGTATGAGAGTAATGTTAAGATATAATATAATATATATGAATTGCCAATACATGTTCTGATTATAGTTATATACCTTTCATGGACATCATTATATGCTTAATTTACTTCTGGAATGCTTGAATTGAGTAGTCTTTCAACACACACAATACAATACTGTTTGACTTATATATATATATAGCATACAGTTACAGGAAGAGCAATAATTTTTAAACCCACTATCCACTTTCAACTAGAATAGCATGGGTTCCTTTTTGAGTTGCAAGGTTTTTTCCTTCTTGAATTGAACATAACTTGAATTTAAATTGAACTTGACATTGAAATGAATTTCATCTATTGAGATCAAATTGAAAGTGAACTTGACATTTAAATTCAACGATCAACAATGAAATTTAATAAAAAAAAAAAAAAAAATTGAACTGAAATTGAATTGAAATTTATCAAATAATGGAATGAAAATAAGTAACATTTAATGAAATTAAACTGAAATTTGATTGTAACTGTTGACTGGAAATGTAACTGAATTGCACTGAAATTTAAAATAATTGAATAAAGGCCACCATGTCGTGTTTCTTGCACTGCACAGCACTATATATACAATACTGTGAAACGTTTTAGGCAGGTGTGAACAAAATGTAGTATAGTAAGAATAAAAAAAAAAAAATAGAAGTGTTAATAGTTTTAGCAATTAAGAAAATGTAAAGTAGATGAATAGAAAAAAAAAAATCCAAATAAAATCAATAGGTTGTTCCATACATGCTGATCAATAAATTTGGGGCAATCAATCAAATCATGATGAATAAGCACCTGTCTGCATTTCTCATCACTGAGGACACCATAATCCTGACCAAATCTCCAACTCCATTTGAAGCAGTGCAGCCCCAAACTTGCACAGAACCTCCATCATGCTCCACCATTGCCTGCAGACAGTAATTATTATACTGCTCTCCAGCCCTCCAGCCTGCAGCCAAATATTTCAAATTTTGACTTATCAGTCTAAAGCATCTGCTGCCATTTTTCTAAAATCCGATTCCGACATTTTTATGCATAATTGAGCTCCTTAGCCTTGTTTACACGTCAGAGGTATGTTTTTTTGGTTGCAATTCTTCTATTGAGACCAATTTTAGCCAGACCTCTCCAGACAGTAGATGGGTGTACCTGGTTTCCAGTGGTATTTTGCTGATAGCACTGCTGGACCTCTTCTAATGTCAAAGTTAAATGCACGATGTGTCTTTTTTTCTGCAGCATTGTGAACATGAACAATAACCGCACATCTGTAGGAGAGATTGGCTGATCCTCAACCAGTTTTAAACTGCCTACACACCTCTTTCTGTTTAGGTTAAAGACTGGGTTTTAACCTACATATGAAATTCATCATTAGCACCTGCTTGGTATAATTGGTATAAATCATACACCTGACTCTGATCCTACAAAATTTCTGACTTTTGCAAATGTGCAAAGTGTGCAAGTGTAAGAATTGATGCTGTTATGAAGCCAAGGTTTATTTAAAACAAATTTTATATTTTTCTTTTGTTTGCTAATTTTGCATTTTGTAAATTGATAAACATTTATGTGTTAATGAACATGAAGAAGAAGCTCTGCCAAATGGGACCGATGCCTTATGAGCTTCATATATTACAGTTAAATAAATTTGGATGTTAGACGTTTTTTCGAATGCATGTTTTTGGGATGAAAACTGGAGAGAATAGTGAAGACAAACATGGATCAAGGAAGAACATATGAAACTCCACACATACAGTAAACCTACCTTAGGATTGAGCTATCAGTGTGCGACCAGGCCGTCTTAACACAGGAATGATTCTCCCCACTCTGGCTAGACAGCAATCCCCAGTAACCTTGATTTTTATTTTTTTAATTAATTAATTTATTTATTTATTTATTTATTTGTGAATTTTTACCTCGCAAGAGTATTTTTTACACTACAATAACCCTTTGCACGTTTGGTGTAAAAATCAGGTGTGACCCACCTGCCAGAACACACAATACACAGTACACAGATAGTTCTAGAGTTTATAGAGTGCCTACATAAACTTTCAAGATCTTTCAAAATACCGGAATACTTCTTTATAGAGTGAGAAATGTCTTTATTTGTTTATTGTATGACTGGTATTTTATCAGTTGGTTTCATTTCCATGTTGAAAATACTGATTTCCAGACAGAAAATAATACCTTGATGAAAAACCTAAACAGGAAACCAAAGGAGGCCAGATGTAGCGGCTAAAATGCTTCTATGGATAGAATATGGCATTTATATGGCATTAATTAATTAGCGTTTTGTCAGTTTATATATAATGTAAATATATAGGTTTGTTCTTTGTTTCTGAATGTGTAACATGCATATGCTTTTCTATTCATCTTACAAAATCCAGCTCTGAACTCTTGTTTTCTTTCGTTCTGTGCTTGCTTTTGCCTAATCATAAACCTCTCTTTCACTCTCCTCTATTTCTCTCATATGAAATGGGGTAATTTTTTAGCTCTATCTTTATGTTGATGTGGCAGCTTTTGCAAAATGATACTGTCTTGTGTTTGCAAACTTGAGAAACAAAGGACAAACCATTCCACATCCTCAGCCCCGTATTGCTCTCTCTCTCTCTCTCTCTCTCTCTCTCTCTCTCTCTCTCTCTCTC
>JAAIIK010000050.1:387240-411444 GCA_014706435.1 Silurus glanis | reverse complement strand
TCTCTCTCTCTCTCTCTCTCTCTCTCTCTCTCTCTCTCTCTCTCTCTTCTCCCCTCTCCTCTGTGTCTCTCTAAGACTTTTTATAATCCCATGCATGTGCAATAGCATTCAATCTAATATAAAAAGCAAAAAGCAGTTAAATACCTGCAATGGAACTATTCTGGTCATGGTGGAAATGTTCACATGATTATCTACAGGATTACAACACCGGACAAGAAGCAGGTTTTGGCAGAACAGCTACAAAGAAAGAAATCTCATTTTCATTTCAGTCTTCATTGGGTTTTTTCTGAATATCAGTATTGATATTTGCAAACAGCATGTTTAGATGGGATTTCCATTATGTGAAGCTGAGAAAGTTCACTTTAAACACTAAAAAAGAAAAAAGAAAATCTGAGCATTTTTGGGCTGAGAATTTACCCAGCTAAACATGGTCTTCTGACTTTCAGCCAATCAGCAGAGAACATTCGCATTGGCTCCAACCACTGTGTAATAACATGTATGAGTTATAACATTGCTCCACCCCCACCCTCCTTCTCTCTCTCCTTTTATTTTCTGACTGTTTTTTGAGGGGTCCATCTTGGAGCTCAGCTATAAAAAAAAAAAAGTTAAACAAAAGCATTTGATATGGGATACATCTGATGCAAAATGCATTTTGAGACTTTTATGAATGTAGTGTGTCAATATATAACATGGGTAAAGAAGGAATGCCTGCTTATCTGCTGCTAAACATTTTTTCCACAACTTAACACACTCTCCTGCTTTCTGTTGTTCAAGCTCACACGTCTTCTCTGCAGACTTTTTTATGTATCGTCCTTGGTATTTCCTGCAACGAAACAAACTTCTGCTTCCCATCTGGACATACAGCGTTCAGGGTGGAGTTGGAGAGCAGTGAAACATGATGGCGTAGCACTTTATCACCCCTGTCTGGCTCATCTGAGTTTTTTCTTTCTTTTTCCTTTCTATTTTTTTTTATTTTAGGTTTAGGTATTTTGTAGCTTGGTAATGTTGCTTCCTAGAGCCTCAAACAGATAAGGAGCATTATTGTCAGTCTGGCTGCCTATCCACAAAATGTAACGAGATTTTTGAATTCTAAGATTAAGATTATTTAAGAACAAGATAGAACAAGAAAGAAATTAGGACATTATAAATAACAGACCAACTACAAGGTTAATATTTAAAAATTGTAATATTTACTAATTTAAATATTTAATTTTGTCAAACGCAAACATCAAACAACATTCTGTAATACGTTCCAATACATTCCACATAGTCTTTTTTTTATGACTTCTCTCTGCAGATTGCTCTAATCTGTTCCACTCCTCAATAAACATTTGGGGGAAGGCTGTGGTTCCCTCTCTGACCAACAGAAGGCATCTCTAAACATGTGGAACTGTTCCTTTGACCTATACATGGTGGAAAAGTATATGTATAAAAAAAAAAAATTTAGTTCTAGAAAAAATTCTTTAGTTTTAGTATTACCAAAGTTGCTGGTCTTTTCAGGACCAGAACGACCGTGTGGTCAGAAAGCCAGTCGGTCTACTTGTAAAGATCTAAAAATCAAGACATGATGTAAAATGTGTGTTTGTAAAATTTCTATAGATCCATAGTTTTTGTTGATAAAATTTTTTTACACCAGTATTAAAAAGGATTCAAATGAATTTTATTCACTTATCAAGCTATTTTATTTTACACCCATTACCCAGTTCCAAATAAAAACAAGCTGGTAGTGAAAAGTGTGGTTTTAATTTAACTACAGGTGCTCCACAGGATGCTTAACCTTCTGTGAGGTCTTGATTACTTACCAATTTGCACAGGCATCTTTATAGACTACTGTCTTCACAGGTTACCTGAGAGAAATGAACCTTGGCAGACATTCAATATATAACGTGTACACTAACTCGACTCACATTATATATATTTTTTACTGTGCTATAGGAGTTTTATGACAGCTGCTCTATGTGTGTAAATTACAATGTTTAGCTTCATATGACGGGATCATGCTTAGGACATGTCTTTACTATCCTCAATGTCTTCACATGTGTTTGATGTTAGTAGTGGTCCTGGATTACTGAAATGTTTGCCTTTTCTTCACAGACAGTTGGCTTTAACAGTTACCACAGGTGCTTCCACAACACAAAAAATATCTACATGCCCTCTTTGGGGTCTTTCTAATGCATATATCTTGTCCTATACTGCCCAATTTATTGATGTCAATCTTCTGTTTAATTCACCTCTATAGTCAATGTTAATGCCACTATAAAAAGACATGTAACAGGAAATCATTCTCTTTGGCTTGTCCAGAGTCACACATGAAAATGATACAAAGCTGTATACTTGGGGATTAAAGGTCTTGAACCCCTTTAAAATGTTTTTCTAAAAAACATTTTAACAGACTGGCTGTAATTTGTAAAAAAAAAAAAAAAAAAAAAAAGAAGGTGTGTAATATACAAAACCTAAATGAAAAAAAGACTGCTAAAAATGGGCTGGTGGTATAGACAAACATATCTAGTTGCACATGCGTGTATCTGCACTGTGAGCAGACTTAGACTTTTTCATTCAAGTGCTTAAGTTCAGTTTTAATACTCAATAGACAATGTTCATGCTTGTTATATCATCCTGTAACATCTGCTTTAGTCACCATGTTTTAACAGCACCAAGAGTTTAGTCTGAAGAAAAATGGTCTGCTAAATGCATTTGGCAGAAAATGCACACGTTTCAAGCTCAGAAGACGGGTCTGAAATTTGTGTTCCATAAACATGTGTTGGGCTTAATTTTTGATGCTGATGCTGATCTAATCCTATCCAACAGCAAATCTATTTAGCTTGATTTCTTTATAGCTTTCATTTGTAACCTTTAGAGATATAGAAAAGGGCATCTCTCTCTCTCTCTCTCTCTCTCTCTCTCTCTCTCTCTCTCTCTCTCCCCTCGCTTTCTCATTCCAGACACCTCCCTCTTGCTGTCTGAAAATACAAAGTTCAACACAACTGCTTTTTTTTCCTTTGTCATCTATTTGACAGACAAAAAAAACAGACATGATCCCATACTAATATTACAATGTCATAATTTTACAGTTGTGCAGTAATCAGACTGAAATACCTGGGTTTTATATCCAGCATGTTTTGTTGAAGTAGATTTTTACATTTTACATGATCTGTAAGTCTTCTCTATGTTTAATTGTTATAAAAATACATTTTGAAAATGTAATTCTTTCTGTAAATGTTTTTTTTTCTTTTTCTTTTAGAACTCTCTGAAACAATTCAGATTTGCATGTAGAAAATGGGTGGGTGATTTCTTTTCCCTAAGAGACAATTTCCAACTTTATTTTTTTTGCCTTGCCTGGCTTTACACTCTTTAATTTAAAATGTTTATTTCAGGGGTGTTTATTGTCCCCTTTCCTGTTCTAAGTGGCCAGAGCAAAGTCAAGGTCTGAATGGTGATATTTTTGGGAGCTCTGTTGTGTCTCAGTAAGACTGGGTGTGTATGTATAAGAGAGAGTGTGTGTTGTGACTCACATTAGCCATGTCCACTCTATAATTTCAGCCATAGTGGTATTATATTATATGGTATTATAGCATACACAGTATATTATAGTGTTCTTGGGCATTCTGAGACTCGGTTGGACACGTTAACAGGGTTATAGAGTCCTTGATTCCGATCTTTTGATCGGTGTAGATTTTATATAACATTTTCGGCTCCAAGACTTATCACAGTTTTGGAGTAATGCACTCATTTTAATATATTACAGTTTCTATTGTAGTAGCAATATTAGGCAATATGTATTTAATGGTGAGGAAACAAGATTCAAGTCTCAGTGCTTTGTAACAAAAAGTTTGTTCCTATTAAAAAAAAGACAAGATATTGCTGAGTGAAAGAAAATGTATAATGATTATAAAAGGAAATAACTTGTCTTGCAGATGTTCTATAACTATTATAAATTAAAAAGCCCAGAATGTTGTTCATTATTAAATTAATAAATGTAAGTGCTTTTTATTAGGAGGAAAAAACATCTTGTTATTGGGAAATAATCCAACAGTATATATCAAAATGTGTTTATTTTGAGTTCAGTTATTTACTCTGACAATATTTTATATTATTATATTATTGGCCTTGTGTTATGTATTATAGTAAACTAAGGTTTTTTTAGATTTTGTTGGTAACGATTTCAAAGTGGACTACAATTGTGAACACACTTCCGTCACCATCTGGAAGCTGTTATTAAAATCCGTCTCCATGGCATCAAGTATAAATCACCTTCTCTTTGTTTAACTCAGCTGAGGCAAAAAGAAAGGCACTACACAGACACTGCAAGTCGCTACCTCTAAGAGAAATGGATTTCGTGGGGCACTGTGGTCTAAGCTAATGACCGGGTGCACATTCCAAAATGAAAGTTAAAAAAACTTTGCTTTTGGACACAGAAAGTGACTAAAGTTCACTTTGTCTGGGCAACACCGTCCAGCAAGTTTTCATCCCAGTAAAAAAATGTGTTAGACAATCGCACACTCTCCACTTTGATACACACTCTCCAAAATAACCGACATATGAGTGCGAAAGTGTGCCAACAACTTATCTGCATCCTTTTATTTACAAGGTCATTTTCCCCCCGGCATTGTACATGGCAACACATCACAATTGGTGAAACTGGTGAAAAAGAGAAAGGGTTGGAAAGAAAGAAGGACAGGTAAAGAAAATCTAAGTTTCTGTTTCTTTCCCTTCTATTTCATTCTCAGACATGGATGGTAGGAGCAAGAGCAGAAGAAGGAGCACATATTGCCTTAGTTTCAGTGTTTGGGAGGGAGAGGAGACCACTGTGCATTCTTTTCCGTTTAAGTCACTGTTTCTGCTCGGTTCTCAAGTGCACTTGGAGGCCAGGGCAGATGCAGGGATTCTGAGTCTGAGTCTACAACACTTTAGAAACCTCTTTAGAAACTTTGCAGACATATGAGCAGAGAAAGATTTCGTGAACAGTAAACTTGTGATTAGTTGTTGTGTGAATCCTGTCATGTTGTGTTTGGTGATCCAGTGGAGTTAAAGAACTGACATGATGCACATAGTGATTTTGGAATGTAAAGAAGAACTGATCAAAGATCAGTAATTATCATAGACAAAAATCCCAATCCCGAACAAAGGCCCACCACCACTGTTTGTTACATAAACACAACTGCCAAATGTCATAGCAGTTATATTTTTGGAGTGCTGCCATACTTCTTTACTCATCAGTCACATTACCTACGACTCGCATTCTCCTCCCAGTGAGGTTTGGGTGTGGGATATTCAAGAGGTAAATCCCTATAGTCCAATTAAACATTACTTTTTACTTTTTTTTTTATCTAAAAAAAAGAAAACTGTAACTGAGGACATCACACAAATTTTTTAATTAGATTAATCAGAAGGCACATCATTAGTTATAGTAACTTGCACAAGGACCTGTATTGATGCTCAACATTTACACATTTTAAATAAATGTATTTTAAAGTGGACTATTATTTAGCAGAGAAAAATTAAGTAAAAATGGTAGTGTGTCTGATACTATGTCCCATTTTGCCCATTAAAAAGAAGAGTTGATAAAAATCCGACAGTTTTCCTTAATCTTATAAAACATTCTATTTTAATGGAAGTTCTCTGAACCAAAATATCTCCACAAGGTACGATGAATTGCTGAATGCTTTGATGGGGTGTAAATTGTACTTTACAGCCTTCACAGTCTCCCAGTTTAAACCCTCTTGAACACCTGGAGAGATTCAGCCAACCACCATTTGAAAAATATATTTCCAGGACAGTTCCAGAGACTTGTGCACTAACATTGTTTTGGCAACCCTAAAACGAAAACATTTAATTCTTTCATTTGAAAAATAATAAAACATGCTAGTACATAAACACACCAACAGGACCATATTTCTATACAAAAATACTTTAAGCTTTATATTTAGAAGATTATTTGAAGATACTTTTACAAGATATTCTTTACCACCTTACAAAATTAATCAAGTGTCCTGGCACCTAGGATGTTCCCAAATGCTAATAACTTCAAAAGACAGATTGTCTTACTAGCCTCAAAATGATAAATGATTTACCAATGATGTTTTTTTAACTACCAATTGACTTATTTTTCTAGAAAACTCATTGGTTACCTCCTTGTGATTGATGTGAAAAAGATTCTCCACATATACAACAATACTGTGATGGACTTTTACATTTAATAATGCCCAGTGTGTGAAATCATTCCTCACACCTCACAACCAGCCTGAACTGTTGACATGAGGTAAGTCATGGATTCATTCTGTTGATAATAATTTGATACTAAATTCATGCTGTTGGTGGAAATGGGTGTTTAAACTACTGTAGTGAAAATACCAGGAGATCAGTAGTTTCTGTTAACTACTAAAACCCTCATCTGGCACCAATAACAATGCAGTTTTCAAAGTCACACAGATCACATTTTTCGCCATTCTAAAATTTGACATGAACATTAACTGAGGCCAACAAATAATTGTCTGTTTGAAGAATTGCATGGATGAGCAGGAATACAGGTGCTCCTCCAATTTGCTTCACAAATTGTTTCTTGTGTGCATTCAATATTCTCTTTAAAAGTGCACAGTCCACAATCCTGTGCATTCTGCATAAATGACTCGGCTGCCTGAGTGGGCAGGATGTTACTTTTTTGCCTCAAGTTTTGATTGGCTGTCCGTCAGTGTCCACGCAAAACTAAACTAGATTGTAATCTTTGGTTCAGCAGTGCTCTCATGCAGAGTGTGGAACTGCCAGAGATTCAGATGAACCTACCTGATGTACTCAACATAACAAACAAGAGCACGAAATCTGGTATGAGAGAGGAGTGAGGGAGTAGGACACGACTTGCTGTTAATGATGTTCTCTGGCAGGCCGTGCATTCGGAGGAAGGGAATTTCTTTCTCTCGGGTTCAGGCTGCATCAACACAGCAACAGAATCTGGCTATGTTTCTCTCTGTGTAAAGTATTTCTTACATAGTTAGCGAATGCCAAAACGCTTTGGCCCAGCAGTATTGATAGTTGTCCCAGTCATTGCAAGTACAGGAAGAAATAACACCTGCACATGCCGGGTCTAGATTACCATCATGATGCAATACACTGGTAGAATACTTTGTTTTAAGGTAAGGAAATATTAAGATAGAGTTAAGTGCCTTACACCAATCAAAACCATGTTGTTGTCTGAGTAGATACTACATGGTATGGCCTATTGAAAATATGATTCTCCCATTTAATTCATTCCTAAAGTTAAATATAATTACACTTAATACGTCATTATTTAATGCAACCTCTCTGGCATATTTACTGAATGTATTGGCAAGGTTTCAGAAAGAAAACATAACTAGCTTATTTTTGGTAATATGCAGTATACAGAATAACTCCATGAGCTCCAAAAAATACCAACAAAACTGCAGTGGGGCAATAGTACTTCGCTAGTAAGGTAACATTTGCTTCTTACTATGTAAATAAACTGAACATCTATGCTAATAGCTAGGAAAGTCCACTAGGCAATAATCAGCTTTAAAGAAGTGGATATATATATTTTACTAGCAAGTTTATCTCACAGTTTACTTTTGACAAACTGAAGGAGACATACAAATCCAAAATGTTTTAACAGTTATACATGCTCATCTTACACCTTAAACCATCTTCACATCAGGTAATGACAATCAATTTATTTTTGCAGTTTTCCCCCTAAGCCTGTTCTAATTGGAGTTTCCTTATATGCGATGTGAAGAGTGTCTGAGTCAGACCTAAGCTATTCAGGTCAGCCTTCTTTCTATTAGATTTATCCAACCTTTCTCTTTTTCTGCCAACATATAAAAGTAAAGACCTTCATTCCCTTTTACCCTTCCTCTGTACTCTATCTGTCTATACTCCATACTTTAGCCACCACATTTTCATACCAACTCATCTCTTGTACTTAAACTTTCCTTTCCCTCTGCTCCCCTTTTTCCATCCCTGCCACTATCACTCTCTCTCTCCTTGCAGTCCGTGCACAGGCCTGCAGCAGTATTTATGAGTGCCTGTGCGGTGGCGTCAGGGGATTACTGATGAGGTTTCCAGACTTTGCCGCTGTGTTAAGTTCCCCCACCGTGTGCCCTCACACACCTCCCATGATGTGTTTTCCTTTTGACTTTTAACACTTATAAATATTACACATTGTCATGTGAGTTAAGAATGGATACTGACATAATTACATTATTTCACACATAAAATTCCCTTTTGTTAAGTCTTTGGCAGCGCTTGCATTTCATTAATGTTGTCAAGACAAATGAGATGATTTCTTATCCTGCCAGTAAGTTGTAAAAATTGTAAATACATTTACAAAAGTTAAAAAATTGAGAGAGACCATGCATACAAACAGCAAGAAGAATGAACAGCGTGTATTAAACATAGAGTCTAAGAGAACTTTTTCCAGATGTTTCCCTGAGCAGAGGTTTTTTTTAAATTAAATGTCTGCCAGAGAGACTGGAAATTATGTCTAGATTAAAAAGAGCACAAGGCATGAAACAAAGTTCTTCGTGTATGAACTATTAATTGTAATAGATGTCTTCTTTAATTCTGTAAATTGAATGAGTCAAATCCTCTCAAATCCTCTGTACCCCAAAAACACTAGATACTAAGAACCAATCAGGAAATGGAGGTTTACACTGGTAGTATTTGAACCCAGAGTTTGAAAATAAGCTTGTTTTAGGGTCTCAAAGCCGGGGTGAGTTTGGAAAATATAAAGGAAGATTTCGAGGTCAGTGATGTATGCTGTTTAACAATCTATGCTGCTTTCACACAAAACAACCTGAAATCTGAAACACATTTAAACCACACCCCTTGGACAGGAAATTCACAGTGAGACACTCATGGATTAAAATGGGTGATAGTTTTTCACTTTTTTGAACTCTATCATTACACTACCTTCTCCCATTTCAGTAAATTAACCTTAAAACTAGCCTCTAACTAAACTCAACATTTAAAATTTCATTAATTGTGAGTCAAAGCAGTCTAACTGAAGTGACAGAGATTTTTTATTTTTGCTGTCTTTGTGTTCTTGCTTTCTGCTGAAACAGTAACATGGTGACTTCCACCCACCATATGCACATTATCAGAAGTCTGGGAAGAGTTCAGTCACATTTTCCATTCCTTCTCTCTTTCTCTCTCTCTCTCTCTCTCTCTCTCTCTCTCTCTCTCTCTCTCTCTTTTGCTCTCTCTCACCGTTAGCATGGTCATCTTGGTAAGAAGGAGGGAACTGGTGCTTGGGGGTGGGGTCATGGATAAGGCCATGAAGACACATCTGCATGATTAAGAAAGTGAGGCTGGACTAAGTCAAAGGAAGAAAAGACATGTTAGAGTATGACCCAAATGGAGCAATTTATGTAGAAACACTAAATGTTCTCTTAACTCTCTTATCAAAAACATTATTGTTGAAGTAAAAGATTTCTAGGCAATTCCAGTTCAAACAAAACCAAACAAAGACAACTTCAAAATCCAGACTTGGATGTATTTAGATAAATATGGAGTGCCTGTAATGTGCCAGTATTTTCAATATTCCTGTTATGTTAAAACATTAATTACAATAATGTGTTCATGCTGCATTTTTGAAAACCAAAAACAGACAGATCATGCAATGAAACAAAACATCGTCCAAGTTTACCTCCCTCTGGCTTTTCTGAAATGGGGGGAGCCATATCTAAGGGGAGGTCTGTGCTTAGCATCTCCATTTCCTTCCGAGATCCACATCCCAGCGTGTCCACTGGTGACGTGGTATGAGAATGAAGCAAAGTATCTATTTAGGAGGGGCTCTAACATCCAACTAGATTCAATTAGTTCCAACTTTATCTAGCAACAGATGTCCTCTATGTTCTTAATCCTACATATCATCTCGTCAAGAACTGAACAGAACAGTAACTGCAAGTGTTCATTTGTCCTGTTAGGGAAACTTGTAGATTTGTTAGAGACAGTTAGACAATGAATCTCTCTAAAGACAGAAAAATGATTTGCCATGTCATTATAAATTCAAGGTGCAAGGCTGCTATGTATTTGGAAGACAGCTCACCACCCTGTAGTAGAATCTACTCATGCAAATCCTGAGGGAAGAGCTGTGTCTTTGGGTGCTTGATTTGAGTTTGAAAGAAAAAGTGCATTTATCCTTCAGTGATGCTGGGAGGGAATTATTCCTCAGAGAATGCCAGTAGTAAAAGTCTAAGTTGGAAGATTTTCCTGCATGTGATTATGTACAGTCAGTATCCATATCGCAGACTTCCCTATTGAAATTGTATTATTTCTGCCAAACTGGGTGGTGCAGTGGGTACTTTCCCTGCCACACAACTCCAGGTTTATGTTCAGTAAGGTTACAGTTATTGTGGAGGTTCTCACACATGTGCTTACCACATAGGTTTCCTCTGGGTTCTCTGGTTTCCTTTTAATTGCCAAAATTGCCCGGTCACACCAAATTAACCCCACATATGGATTCCACTCAGAGACTGTCCCTGCCTCATGCCTTCACTCTTCTCAGGAATAGCTCTGGTTCTTCCAAACATAAATGACTGTAGAGTCCTGTTGGATCTTAATTTTTCTATTCTTTGAGAAAGTGCTTGATGCTTGCTAAATGGATCGGTTTGAGGACACCGATTTATATGTGATCTCTCAGATTCCAGAGTAGAAACAGAATAAAATGTAGCCTCTAAGCTTATAGAATGTATTCCAGTAAGGTAAAGATGACAAAGAAAATTATACAAGAAGGTCAAATACAGTGTGGTGTAGACATGTGGCTTCCACTTATAATCATCCATGCATCAGAGGGACTAAGTCAATTTCTGAAATTGTCTTTCCATATGGACAACTTTTAACTCTATATCTTCCCAATAATCACATTTAGGAGTCAGGTTTCTATATATTTAAACCACAAGACAATATATGTTAATATATGTGTTGAAAATGCTGTTGCAAAAGCATATGTGTCCTCTACAAAACTTTCTACTCAACAGTGTTGAGTCAAACATTCATGCAAGAAAAGCTGGAGTCATGTCAGGAAAGCATTAGTCAGGCACAGATTTTTTTGCTTAATTCACTGAGGAACATTTTCAGACAGACTCAAGGTTGACTGTTGTTTTGTGTTTTTGTTTTTTTAACACATAGAATTAAAATGTACACCTTTAATTCATTGTTTGCATTACAGCAAATACATAGTTGTGACCTGTGCAAAATGGCATATCATTATTATAGGTACAGTTCCATTTGACCAGTTGCTAGTAGAGTTCAATGAGGAATTTTATTTTATTACAGAGCTTTATGTCAAAAGTTGCAGAGCTAAAGGTGCCATACAGTGATTAATAGAATCCCAGGAACAAAAAGGGAAGAGAGAGGAAGAAAAGAAAAAGGGGGAAGGACAAAGGGAGAGCTTGGGGGGGTTTGGCATGGATTTCTAAAGCAGCAACTCAAGCGTTCTCTACCCTGATCTGCAAGTAGGAACATGCGAGAAGCACCAGATGCTCATGGACTGAGGAATCTTTGCAGCCCTAGACTCTCTTTGCACCAGACACATGCAATGTTCTTATTGATTCTCACCAATCTCTAAATAAAATCAAATAGCTCTAGTAAAATGTGAAACATAGCGGACATCTTGTGTTAGATATAGATAGGAATACGGTGTCAAATCTGCTGTTAGTTGACAACAAAGTGACATCATCCCAGCTGCCACGTGTGAGTTTGAAAACTCAGACATGATGACACAACAAGCAGAAAAATGCTTTTGGGGAATGAGGTTCTTTGGAAATGTAGTTATTAGATTGGTGTTCTGTTAAGCACTTGTAAAAATCATGGCATCATACAATAATTTTTAAATTCTAAATTAGTTCACATGCTGATATTAGAATATAACATGCAAACCAGATCTAGCCTCACTACGAATAAACTAGATCTGCCTAAAAGACACACCCAACAGATAGAAGCCTAGCAGAGGGGGTGCAGAAAGAATGTTCTATTTTCAAAGCTTCAGGCCAACAAAATCGCTGCATTTACTATACAGGTAGGAGGTGTGCTTGCATTTTTCTCAAACCCATTTAATTCTACAATTACAGTACTCCAAGCCAGTTAACTCCAGATTTTATTTAGTCAAATGTGGCATACGTACCAGATTAGGAACTATTGCAGAGCTTTTAAAAACAGACAAATGCAAAATCTTTTATTAATCTTCTAATAAGGAACATGTCAAACATAAAAACAATCAAAAATGACTTTCAAACTTCTTGAAATCAAAATATACTAAAAGATGAAGTATCCTGAAGGATGGGATGGAAGCACTTAAAACTCACATGGTCCTAACATTTCATCTGGCTTTTGTCTGACTCACCAGGTGTGTAACTCAGAACAGGTTAGCCTGTACATGCCAGTTTTGGAGTAGTGACACGTTGTCCCTGGCTAGCGAAATGCCATGTTTGATGTTGTCTGTGATGAAGTCAACACTTTCCATTTAATTCTACGTCTTCCCACAATGGAGAAGGGAAAGATTTTTGGCTTCTCTAATTTTAGGTACCGGTGCAGCTGGTGGATTTGAAAGGGATTCTTATAAAAGAGAGCTGTAGCTGCACTTAGCTATCTAACATGGTGGTACTACTGAGATAAAACCAAGACACTGCTAAGAGACAGAAAGAGATTATGTGGCAGAGCAAGCACCTGACAATTCTAGCAAGTTGCAGCTTTATATTTATACGCATCTATGACAAAATAGACTGCCAGATGCATTGTACTGTATAATACTATATTAGACCTTTTGGAGAAAATCCAATCCATCAAAATCACTCACTCACTTTCTGCAACTGCTTTACAGAAGGATGGCAGTGGATTATGAATTTTCTCCTGCCCATGCATACACCTTCATGTACTTATCTTTAACAGCTAAGGGCAGTTTATCATGTTGTCACCTATCTGCATGCCTTTTTATGTGAGAGAAGTAACCTGAAGGAAAGCCACATAGACACATGCAAAACTCCACAGACAGTAACCTGAGCTCTCCTGGGACTGAGCTGTGAAGGGGCAACTCTAACCCACTGCACCACCGTCAGTTAAAATCTTTACAGCAAATGTAAACATTTAAGTAGATTATGAAAATGGTAATTAAGAGGGTTTGGTGTGCATAATTATCATCATTGTTGTCCTTTCATTATTTTCAGACTGGGATTGACTGTTACTACCATAACTATGGCTATGACTGCTTGCATTAAGATCTTATAACAGTTTCATGTAATCAAAAGAAAAGCATAAGAAATATATGAATATATCACCCATTATTCTGTAATTATATGATTTGAGCATTTTAACAGAAACATAATTTAACAGAATTCAGGAGCAAACTTCTTAAAGCACCATGGTGCAATGGTCCAACATATGTCCACCCTAACCGACAGTCTGAACTCTCTCAGACACAAACCACAAAGCCCCACATTACTGTGGTTCATGCCTGGACAAAGACACCGAAAATTGCAAGTTCTATTTAAACCCGGAGAGTCTCTACTATATCTCCACATTTCCACTTCCTACTCTATCTCCACATTTCCAAGTGCATATAAAAATGTAGCGTCTGTAACTTTTTTGTGTGCTGTCTTATACTGAATACTGGATATGCTTTATAGGGCAGTACAAAGAAAAGAAATGCATGGTTTTCATCACCATTTTACCACAACAGAAGTAAAATCAAAAGAAAAAATATTAAACCTTTCAACATTAATGGCAAATTTTCATTGAGTAAACTGTTATTCTCCCAATCAATAACCCAGTAACATACATTCAACACTGCTTTCCAAAAAAATATACAAAAAATATAAAAATAAAATACTATCCAATTTTCTACGGTTAATTTATTTAAATGCTTTTGCTAATGAGCATTAGCATAACTAATTTGAGATAATTTAAAGAATGATTAAAATAACTATTGAACTAACAAAATCTACCCAAGTATCACCACCATCGATCTGAATGCTTGTCAGATGTTATGACTAGCTTTTTAGATGTTCTAAATCGGCATCTGTCTGGTACATGGGGCAGAGTACCAAAGATTTGTGCAAATCTACATAATGTTCTCATTTATACAAAAAAATCTAATTACATCAGTTGACTGACAAATAGTCTTTAAGCTGGTAGTTTACAGGTACAAGCCCATGTTCCTTAGATTTGTTCTTATGTTCTGCAATCATGGGGCAGAATGTCCAATGACATGTTTAGCACCTAGTCATTTTTATTTCACCTGGTTATTAAATATTTTAACTGAAACTTGAACTGCACCTGCAACCCATTTGGCAGGACAGTGTTCATGTTGCCAACCATGCTTACTCTATAAACATTCTGGTTGTGAGTAGGGGTGGGGCAGCAGGCAGCACAGTCAGTAATATTGATTTTTTTGTGATACTCTTTTACATTGTCAATTAAAGTGAACCCTGCTATGTTTGATTTTTAGACATCCTGCACCATGATGGCTTACTTGCCTTTTGCCTTTTTGCACCCGGTCTTAGGTCCATCCATGGCGGAGTACTTTATACCCATTTCCACAACTGAGCAACAACCCACCATGGGGGCTTAAGGGCCTTGCTCAAGGGCCCAAGCGGCAGCCTGGCATGGTCAGGACTCAAACCCACAACCCAAAGTCCAAAGTCGAATGCCTTAACCACTAGGCTACCACCTCCCTTACCATGGTTTTACATTCAGTTTCCTTTCAAAGTCTGTGCTTTCAGTTATTCTGTTATCCAGCTTAATCTGTAGATTGTTAGCAGGAAAATGAATTTTAGATGTATTAGAAACAGAAAAGTCAATGTTAATGGTCTACTTTTCAGATCTGGGTAGCAAAGGCAACATTTGTTTAACTTCTGGGTAACTTTGTGGATACAGCTAGTTTTAATTGATACCTTGGGTACTTTTGACAGCATCTCTGGCTTCTTGGGGTGAAATGGTATCTATCTCATCCATCTCATTTCAGCATTTTTTTTAAAGGCCTAGTTAATCGGTGACAATCCAGCCCAGCAAGCACAAAAGCTTTTACACCAAAAACCATTATCCTCAAGCATAATTTTCTCCCTACTTACGATGGAGATACGTTACGACGACCCCATCGTAAGTCAAAATATCTTAAGTCAAAGCTGGTGATATGACTGTGACAGCCTTTTCTGCTTCATGCTTATTTATATTTTTCATTTTCTTCTTGCTCATCAGGGATAAATGCACACCATTCACCTTGACTGTTGATTTCTGTAAAGCTGCTTTGAGACAATGTCTGTTGTGAAAAGCGCTATAAAAATAAACTTGACTTGACTTGACTTGACATGAAGCCTGCCATATGCATCTTTTGCACTTGGAGGGATGCATTGACAGCTCTCTTTACAATACATGAACTCACAGACACTAGTAATTGGGATTTAAACCACTTGCTTAACATTGTGTAGGTGCCCCTTTTGGCGGGCTACAAGAAGTCTTATTGGAATGAAATTTGGGGAATTTAGAAGCCAAGTCAACACCCTGAATACATATTTCTAAAACCATTCCTGAACATATTTTTTGCAGTCAATCAGTGTGCATTATCCTGATGAAAGAACTACCATTAGTGATATGTTATATGAATAATATCAATGTTTTCATTTCATCTTTCAATGGTTTTAAAGTTTATGTTGATCTGTGTACTAAGTGTATGTTACTTCTTCTACTTTCAGCTGCTCCCATCAGGGGTCACCACAGCGGATCAACCGTCTACATACTACTCTGTCCTCTACATCTGCCTCTTTCAAACCAACTCCCTGCATGTCTTTCCTCACCACATCCATAAATTTCCTCCTTGGCCTTCCTCTTTTCCTCCTGCCTGCCAGCTCCATCCTAAGCATTCTCATACTGATATACCCAATGTCCCTTCTCTGTCCAAACCATCTTAATCGGGCCTCTCTCGCTTTGTCCCTAAAACATCCTGCATGCACTGTCCCTCTAAAAAAATCTCAGCATCTTCAGCTCTGCCACCTTCACCTCTGCCTCCTGTCTTTTACTCAATCCCACTGTCTCTAAACCACACAACATTGCAGGTCTCACCACAGTCCTATAAACTTTCCCTTTCATTCTTGCAGATACCCTACTATCACAAATCATTCCTGCCATTCTTCTTCACCCACTCCACCCTGCCTGCACTCTTTTCCTCACTTCTATAACATACTCCTCATTACTTTGCACTGTTGACCACCAGGGACTTAAACTCATCCACCTTCTCCACCTTTTCTCCCTGCAACTGCACCACTCCACTGTCCTCTCCCTCATTCACACACATGTACTCTGTCTTACTCCTACTGACTTTCATTCAGCTTCTCTCCAGCACGTACCTCCGCCTCTAAAGGCTCTTCTCAACCTGCTCCCTACTCTCACCACAAATAACAATATCATCCGCAAACATCATAGTCAATGGAGACTCCTGTCTGACCTCGTCCATCAACCTGTTCATCACCACTGCAAACAGCAAAGGGTTTAGAGCCGATATTTGATGCAGTCCAACATCCACCTTGAACCAGTCTGTCGTTCCTACTGCACACTTCACCACTGTCACACTGTCCTCATATTAGATTTGCTTTGCTCTGTAATTAAAAGCTCTTGTTATAAAATTATTGCACAAAGATTTTGTAGTTCTGTAGTACTACCAGTAATATTCTTGATAACACAGAAACAAGGTTTTGCTTGTAATCAAGAACCAGGTTTTCTCTCAGAAGCAGGTGAAAATAAATAGTGCACAAAATAAAATGCATGAAATTGCAAGCAATCACATCCATTACAAAAGTGAAATAAAAACCACAACCATTTAAAAATCTGGATACAATGTGTAGAGAGAAATAGTCTTGGACTTCAAAGAAAGGAAAATCCACTACGTGCGATTGTTTGGGTGCTAAGCAATTTAAAAAATAAATAAGAAAAATTATTAAAAAATAAAAAATAAATCATATCCTGAGTCATTATAACTGAGAATGAAGCTTTCTATACATTTCTATTAACTTTTCATTTAATTTCAATCTGTTCTTTTCTTTCTTTATTAGTGATAAAATTCAACATTTACCCACAACGACAATTCTACTATCACACTTAATTCCATTTGGCTGATTGTATGCATGTGCTTGCAAACATTGATTAGCTAATTTACATTTTATATAGTCAACCAATGAAGCTTTATTTCTATCTTGAAATTTTATTTCCATGGCTATTTACATTATTTCCGTTTTGTTGTTCTCATAGCAAGTTCTTACACTATGTTCAGACAATGTTGATTATGCTGCATATTAAAGTATATTTTAGCTGCTCAATCTAACTAATTAAACCTAAGTAATTTAGCCAGAAAAAATATAACTGGCCATGTATGCTCAATAAAGGCACCAAAAGGCTTTGCCACTGTCTTTTAATCTTTCTTTACACATTTAATCGACAGGTCAAAAATGACAGAACTACATAAAAAAAAAATGACTCTATTAATTTTTTTCCTCACATTATATATTTAAATTTCAAAGATGTGAGTGAGTTACTAAATGTGCTTTATGATTGGTCCAAAGAATCATTTAAGACAAATTTTGTTTTTGATTTGTTCTTATAGCATGTTATAGGTAATTTGCATAGAGTTATATGTGTATTATATGCTATATGTATAACTTGACAACTGTTTAAAACTGCAGCAGAGTTTTTGCAGCAATGCTCCAATGAATGTATAGTCAGAACCAACCTGGCAATTCTGGTAAATTTAATACTATTTAAAGCTTCTTATTGCGTTGATAAACACATACAAACAAGATTAACTTAATTATAATAAATGTGAATATAAAAATCAGAATTTTGATCAGGTGAAACGTACAACCCTAATTCCAAAACGATTTGGGGCACTGTGTAAAATGTCATTAAAACAGAGTGCAGTGATTTGCATCTTTTATAAACCCATATTTTATTCTCAGTGGAACATAGAAAGTATATCAAATGTTAAAATGGGGCAATGCACCATTTAAAGAAAATTTTAAGGTAAGTTTGTATTTGATGTCATGATATAGTTGGAACAAGGCCATGTTTCCCACTGTGTAGCATCCCCTCTACTTTTAACAACAGTCTGTATATGTCTGGGAACTGTGGAGACCAATTGTTGGAGTTTTGGGAAAGTAATGTTGTCCAATGTGTTTCTAGCTGCTCAACAGTCCTGGGCTTTCTTTGTCATTTTTTTGTTTAATGATGCAGAAAATGTTTTCAGTTGGTGAAAGGTCTGGATTTCCAACAGCCCATTTCAGCACCCTGACCTTTCCACAATGAAGCCATACTTTTTTAATAGATGCAGTATGTGATTTAGAATTGTCTTGCTTAAGGCTTTACCTAAAAAGAAAACGTCATCTGAATAGAAGCATATATAACTCTAAAACCTGTATATACCTTTTGGTATTGACTATGCCTTTCCAAATGTGAAAGATACCCATTCCATAGATACCAATGCACCCCTATCAGAAATGTAGGATTTTGAACTGAGCATTGATGATAAGTCCATCTTAAATGAGCTTTGGCTAGAGAAGATGGCAGCATTTCTGGGTTATGTTCACACATTCACTTCTTTTTTCATGATAGAGCTTTAGCAGTGTAATTAGATGCAAAATGTACCTCCAAGTTCGTTTTAGTAACACTTACTTTTCCAGCCACTTGTTCCCTTATCCCAACTTTTTTGAGACTTGTTGCAGAAATCAAATTCAACATCACCTTATTTCTGTTCCTACTGTCTGTGTTTTTGTTTATCCTTCAAAGAAATTATAGATAGAACTTTCTAACATGTTTGCATTTATTACATCTGCAAATCGTATGGATGCATTAAAAAATATAAGCCAAATTGGAGTCTAGGGGGTGTGGCTCTATGGAACTACTGCCTGGGTTAGAAAGAAAAGAGCACAGAATTGCTCCTTCATCCCAATCTATATAATTTTCTTATGAATGTTGGAGGTCAACAGCAGTCTCAAATAGTCCACATTAGAATTTTTGTTAATAGTCTGAGGAGGATTTGGGGGGAAACATGCAACTGTATATAGATTTTTTTTGCTCATGCATAGGTTTTTGTACTTGTATCTGGCAGCTGGTAGGTTCATAACTCCTAAATGTTGGAAAGTGGACACTTTTGTCAAAGAGGACCATTTGACAGTGCACTTAACCCTGAAATGATCGGCCCTGTGCTCTGCTGAAGTTAAATTAGTCGTTCCTTATGTGAACTGCATTACTTTTTAGTAAGTAAGACTGAGAGTGACTAATCAAAGACAGAACACAATACTGTATGAACTCTTCAAATCAGGCTCTAAACTTGCAACGTGTCCACGAACGACACATACTTTCAAATGATGCCAAGTCTCTCTCTCTCTCTCTCTCTCTCTCTCTCTCTCTCTCACACACACAAACACATGTACTTAGTCTTACATGTTACATATTTAACATAAATGCTTGCAATCATTAAAATCTTTGAGATGATGGTTGCCCCATTTTTTTCAAATGTGATTTATTTTCATTTATTGAATTTTTACTGAATGAATAATAAATGGCTGGTGAGAAGCACACAAAAGCAAATGAGGATCGACATAATGTAAAAGAGGAATATCTTCATCTTGATGAAAGTTAAATGACTACACTTCAATTAAATGCCAAACTCCACGTCAGACTAATTTCTGCTATTCGAACGACCTAAAAACAGTCATTAGTAAGTAAATGGTAGGGTCAACATCTACTTCAGAACAGTAGAAAGAGGTGGATTAAACAGATCCACCTTAAACACAAGAGCTCTGTGTAATGGCATGGAATCTTATAACAGTATGTTTCACTGCTCAGTTGAAAGTAAAGCAAAAAAAGAAAAAAAGTTTTATGAGATATGAATACAACATTGGTTTTTGAAAACAATGCATAGGCAAAGAAAATACAAAAACTATATCAATGCAAAGAAAATAATGATAATAAATTAAAATAACAGCAGTGCAATATGCAATAGATTTCCATGTTAAGTTTGCATCCATTGTTGGCCTTGTGTAAGATAACATGGAGATGCACGTGTTCATGCACTCCATGTTAAATTCCATGTAAGGAACTTCCACCTCATCACCAAAAACCACTCAAAAAGTCCACGTTGTCCTGCAAATGAGCTCTCTCGACATGGTTTTATTCTTTCTTGGCGAAGGAGGGTCTCTCTCTCTCTCTCTCTCTCTCTCTCTCTCTCTCTGTTGAACATGCTGAGGATGTTGAGCACCTCCCTAACACTGCTGGCAATATAAAAGCAAGGATGAGTTGTGTGTTTGGGCAGTAGGGAGTGTGTGTGTGTGTTGGGGTCTGGGTTTGGAGTTATAACCTCGACGTGTATGATCGGCGCCTGCGGAATCTAAAGACACAACACTCTCGCCTCAAAGAGTCTACATGTCTAACATTTAGACATGTTCAGCTTTGTGGATATCCGGTTAGGGCTGTTGCTCGCGACCGCCGTGCTCGTAGCGAGAGGACAGGGCGAGGATGACAGTGAGTACCGAGAGTTTTTTTTTCTTTTCTTAAAGATGACAAAAAAGAAAGGATTTTGTTGTAAGGTGAAGAAAATGTGCAATAAAGCTGAAGACAACTGCTGCATGGTTTGCTGTTTGTTGCATCTCACACTCTAATTACTGTCCCACTTAAGGAGAAATGTAAGGGGAAAAAGCTGCACTCAATTTAGCACTTAATTAGTTTTTTTTTTTTATATACAAACGGAAATGCGTCGATTTGATGCCTGACAGAGGGACAAAATCATCGACCGTGAAACAGATGTGGAACATCTGGTCAGCACTTAAGTTTTGAGCGCTGATTAGGTAGAAGTGCCACTGTGCAAAAAGAAATTAGATTAGAATTAATTAGAAATTAAATGAATAAATACAGCCCACAAAAAATCTTTAATAGATAAAAAAAAAAATAGTGATGTCTACACTGTAATGTGCTTAGACAAGACTTTAATCGATGATGTAGTCTGGGCGTTAAATAAACTTAAGAGTAATGTGAGTCATTGGCGGCATCATGTGGCCAGTTTGTGTAGTGCATGTAAGGGCACTAACTTTTTTTACCTCTGGGGGCGTGGTACAGCCTGGGATTAGGAAACGCCCACGAAAAGACCACGCATACACAATGCTTTTCCTTTTTTTTTTTTCTCCAGAGGTACCTCAGTTGACCTCTGAACCATTTTACTGAAATACGATGCTGTGAATGTTTGGCCTAATGTGACCCAGAAAGGTCATGAAATAAAAGTGATTAAAAGTATAATTCAATTTTAACTGAAACATTTATTATTCAAACAGAAAACATATACCCCAATATATTAAAAAACATGTTTCTGCTTCGAGTCAGCATCAAGTACAGTCAAGTCGAGTTGAGTGGTCATTATAGGGTAAAAAAGGTGATCAGTGTTTTTATCAATGTATAAATCACTCGATATGATTAACTGGAAATCTATACAGTTATATAGAATGGATTCATTGGTTAGCATATAGACATGACTACCAACAATTATCTGTTATATTATCTACGTTAATATATTTTTGTAAACAGCACAGAGTTGCTAGTAACTCCTGTTTATAACATTTTCCGCTTGCTTCGGGTGAAAAATTACAAAGTAATTGAAACAGTCAGGAATCAGTGAGGAACCTAATAAAATGCTCATAACTCACGTATTCCTCTCGGTCTTTCATTCGTAGGCGAATTCAACAGCTGCACATTAGAAGGCCAGTCGTACAATGACAAGGACGTGTGGAAACCTGAGCCATGCCGGATTTGCGTGTGTGACAGTGGAACTGTCATGTGCGACGAGGTGATCTGCGAGGACATCCCAGACTGCGCCAACCCAGAAATCCCCGATGGCGAATGCTGCCCTATTTGCATCGACGGTATATTTGCCACATCACCACTCACTCTCTTGCAGATGTGCTAGTTTTTATGTCGCCCTCTAGCAAACTTACCTCTTTTCCTGAGCTCGGAAATATTAAAACCAAGTGAGGTGTCTCTCCTCCGATGGTCATCCTGCTGGAAAGGTGCACAGTCTGGGAGGGTGCTGCTGCGGATCTATTTTCACACTGGATTAAGATTACGTTTGGAATGATCAGTATTTGGCAGTGTTGAATTTGTTAAAGGAAACACAATGGAACCTCTTTTTGTCATGATCAAAGAGTGATTTTGCCATTATCTTAGATTAATCAAAATAAAAACAAAAAAACATAAAGTTAGGGAATATGTGTTCAAACACTTGATTATAGTAAGGCAACGTACTAATTTAGATTTTTTTTTATTCATTTCCCAGGCACCGAAACACCAACCAATGGGGTCAGTAACAATACCAGTCAATACACACTCAACACATATCTTAGTATGTATGCTTGTATATTTAGTGATGTAGTGATGATTTTTGTATAAAATATACAAAATGTTCATATTTAAGTAATAGAATTGTGTACAAAGTATATTTTACAAAGCACAGCCAAGCCAAAAATAAAAGAAAATAAATATTGCTATATAATATATGCTATATAATATAATTTATAAATATTAATATATATAAATATATTTTTCCATTAAAAATGTAATATATATATATATATATATATATATATATATATATATATATATATATATATTGCAAACTTTCTGTGATGTATGTGTATGTATGTGTGCATTTTTAGGGTTTTGGACCCAAGGGTGAACCTGGACCTAAGGGTGAACCGGTAAGCATTGTTTTTCTCTCTGTGTTTTTCTTTTGATATTGTTGTGTGTTTAGGGCGTAGGTGTTGATTTGCAATGTTTGCTTTGTTTCTTTAAATTTTCTACAAATTGAATTTTTCTGTAAACTATTTGTTTGACAATGATGAAGTCTATCCAGGCACATTTTGATGATGTATTACTTTTTTGTGATTGATTATAGAAATCATACATTGCACTGGTAACAAAGTCATTTTAAATGAAGAAACTATCACCAAAATATTGTCTAATTTTGTGTAAACTTATGACCTTACGACCTCTCTGAACTATGACCCCTGCCACATTACATTAGGTGTCAATTAGATGACCTCAGTATGACCTCACTGTTTTTATTTCAATGTCATATCCCAACCTTGACTTTATTTATTCTGTATAACTTTCTATATATTTTTTTTATTTCTAACATTTAAAAGTAATATTATAACATCACAATATTATTTCATCCTTTAATATTGTGACTTTCTTATTCAGGTCAAAAAAGTGATATATTTATTTATATCCTGCAGTTAAACTGCAGAAATGCCTGTTACTATGCATTAAATATATTTATGTATATTTGGTATAAATTGTGTTTTTTTACTGCTTTGACAGGGTTTTGCTGGATATCCCGGTAACGATGGCATCCCTGGAGAGCCTGGACTTCCAGGGCCCCCTGGACCCCCTGGACCCTCTGGTTTCGGTGGAGTGAGTACAACAGTTTTTACATTTTTAAAAGATAATACGTTGAAAAGGAAACCCATACATTTTTAAGACTTTTTGAGGTCAGACACAGAATCCTAATATTAACTACTTTAAAATCTGTGATGTACATCGAGAACAGTTGTGTTTAAAGGTAGGAAATGTTAAACACATCATTTAACCACATAATGTCATTTTCAATTCTAGATTTTAATTTTGTATTTTAAGTGATTGTACATCAAAAAACCCATGGAAACCCCTATTCCAAAATTTTCCCATGATTTCCCTGTATATCAGCAGCAGTAAAAAGGGGAGAAGCTTTAACTCTTTATGTTTTGAAGCTATGAGTGTTATATACAATGACAATGATAGTGAAAATGCAGAATAGCATAAAGAATAATAATTCTTACACTGTGAGGGTAAAATGTCAGCAAATTGTTTTCATCTAAATGCTAATTTGTGATCTAAACGAAAGTATTGTGATACAGAGGTAATTCAGTTTGAATTGTATTTGTCTAGAGCTTTTAAATACAATCATAGCCACAAAAGGGTTTTACAAAAATCTATAAATTCAAGATATACATAATAATAATTATTGTAGTTTTTAACATAGCTCTTTGTTTATACTTTTGCAGTACAACTTGCCCCAGCTGTCTTATGCTAGTGAGAAATCCAGCGGCCCACCTGTTCCTGGACCACCAGTATGACAAATTTGTTTTTCTCTTCTCTTCTCTTCTCTTCTCTTCTCTTCTCTTCTCTTCTCTT
>JAAIIK010000050.1:366845-387230 GCA_014706435.1 Silurus glanis | reverse complement strand
TTCTCTTCTCTTCTCTTCTCTTCTCTTCTCTTCTCTTCTCTTCTCTTCTCTTGTTACACAAGCCTGTTACTCTATAGAACTATGCATTAGCACATGAAAACTGTATGTGTTTTTTTTTTCCATAATGTCACATTAATAAATTAATCACATACTTCATTGTCTCTCTTTTTCTCTCTGTTTCTCCTTTAGGGCCCACATGGACCTCGTGGACCTCCTGGATCTGCTGGTTCTCCTGTAAGTAATTTTTTTGTCCATCCACATTCTTAAAGAATTAGATATAATTAATAACCCAAATCAGGTCACTTCTGAAATATTCACATCACTATTATTAAGAGCACATTTGCAACTAGTTTCAGAGTGCCAGTGACTTTCTGATCTTTTCCTCATTGTTTTTCTTCTCTCAATTCCTCAGGGTCCTCAAGGATTCACTGGCCCTTCAGGTGAACCTGGTGAGCCTGGCTCTCCTGTGAGTATTTACTTCCTGCAACACTTACACACTGAAAAAAAAAATCATTTTTATTTTCTAGTGATATCACTACCTTTTCAGAAGTAATGGAACATCTCTGTTAGAAAACAGATTTGTGTTTATCGAGAGCTCATCATTTCCAACGCATTGCTATTCTAAACAAATCTATGTCTATCTATAAACAGTGTATATATGTATGACATCTATTTCATACCGCTTATGATTTTATGGTCTTCAGGGTCCAATGGGTCCTCGTGGTCCCGTTGGTCCTCATGGAAAGAACGGAGATGATGTGAGTCCATAAGGATTTTTTTTATCTAATTGAAAATTGCTATAGAGTTTGAGTTTGCTGTCTAGAGAAAATAATTTTTAGAATTTTTTTAAAACAAATAAAAAAAATTATATCATTGATATTCTGGAAAACTTTTTTATATCTGTCCTCATATAAAATGTAAAAATCTATATTTATTTCCACAGCATGAGCTTCATTCTTGATTTAAACCTTTGCTTGATATTGTACTGAAATGTAAATATATATATATATATATATATATATATATATATATATATATATATATATATATATATATACAGCAGATTTAAAGACAATGTTACATCATACTCACACAGTACAGAATTGATACTTTCTAATAGAATTATTGATAACATAATAACGTTATTATGTTTACAGTGTTTTATTTAGAATGTGCCGTTTTGTATAGATGTATCTACTGTATTATAATTTGTAGTATAATTCTTGTACATTAATTCACTTAAAAAATCTGAGCTTTTTTTCTCACTTTTTATAGGGTGAGGCTGGCAAAGCTGGTCGCCCCGGTGAGCGTGGAGCTGCTGGTGCTCAGGTCTGTATTCCTATTTGCAGTTGTTTTACCTTCTCATATTCTTCTTACTGAATATGGACCTTCACATCCTGCACATATTTTTAGGACACAAATAAATTATGAAAATCTGTTCTGTATGTTGTAATAAATGTTTACTGTAATCAAACCTAGTAGGTTAATCTTTAGGGTAGAAAAAACATTTAGTTGATATTAACTGGAGTCTTTCTGTTTCTTTCTCTCTTTCTAAACACACACAGGGAGCTCGCGGTTTCCCTGGAACCCCTGGACTTCCCGGTATCAAGGGACACAGAGTGAGTATGACAGTGTATGAAGTGAAAACCTTGGCAGTTTGGCTTAAAACCCTGTGTGAGCTTTTATTATCTATTCCTTTATCTTTAGGGTTTTAATGGTCTAGATGGAGCTAAGGGAGATTCTGGCCCTGCTGGACCTAAGGTATGATACTTTTTTGAAATTGTGAACAATTTATACATACAGAGGATAACTGGATTGACTTAATCCTAGTCCAGTTTGTTTCTATAGATTGAAATGGGGTTATTTTTGTTTGCAGGGTGAGCCTGGTTCACCTGGTGAGAATGGCATTGCTGGTGTTATGGTGAGTCTATCAATCTTTGTTGTTGTTTGTTTTCTGCTTGACAGAAATATGTTCAAGTTCTATGTAAAGATTTTGTATCCTTCTTCTCCTAGGGCCCTCGTGGTCTGCCTGGTGAGAGAGGCCGTCCTGGACCTTCTGGACCTGCTGTAAGTGTCTTGGTCACTAAAAAGGCCTTCATCAGACATTTTTACCCTCTTTTAATTTATAATAATTTACAAAGGATTGAATTAAGTCATACAAAAGCCTTCATTGTATCACCATGTGTTAGATTATGTACCTTTATGCCAGTTAATGATGGACACATGGTCAAACATCAAATTCATCGAATGCAATAATATTTGCCATAAACATCATCAAAAATTATATAAATAATACAGAAGTAGGGGAGTGGAATTTATTTAAGACATGAATTAAAATGTTGCTAATGCAGTTGCAGTAGCTCGAGTAGATTTCCAATTAATGTACAGGATACAGTTCACTTTATGTATTAATTCATTCCTAAAATTAAATGAAAAGTGACTTTTTAGCCAGATATTTAACCTTTCAATATTTAATTTAATTCACTAAACCAATTTTTTCTTAACACATTACATTAATAAATGTTAGGTAATTACTTCTATGCATTCTATAATCTCTAAACATTTCTGACAATTCAACTGATTTCTTTGGTCATATTTGCTTGCTGTAGGGTGCTCGTGGTAATGATGGCAACTCTGGCCCTTCTGGACCTCCTGTAAGTATTTTAAGATATACAACAAAAACAATAAACATTGCTTTAAATAAATATAAACATAAATATGAACTGTGAATTAATATCAGTATTATATGAGCATTAGTGGCAGCTTTTCACTTTCATCAAGTGACATAAAGAACATAAAAAATACTTAGATATTCATTGTGCTTGACCAGACAAAGTTAAAGCTTTGGGTGGAATTTGAATAAGCTGAGGCAACACGATGAAAATGTTGTACGTTTTTCTTTGACCTGGTTTTGTCTTTTAGGGATCCACTGGTCCATCTGGTCCTCCTGGATTCCCCGGTGGTGCTGGAACTAAGGTCAGCTTTTAGCCACTCTAACACACTAAATGATGATCATTAAGGTTTGTGTTTTATTGAATCAGTATTAGAATGCATTTACTCATATATTGAAGTCGCTCTGGATAAGGGTGTTCCAAATGCCATAAATAAAGTATAAGTAGTGTGTTACATAGATTGCAGATTCTGCGCTCTGTTTTCATTTATAATACTTATAACACTTATTAATACAAACAACATACATACACTAAACTCTAAAACATAATTTTTCTCAGCTTTTATGTCTACCTTGCCTTGACCATCAAAATGGCATTTGGGGTTGGCTTGTCCCTCACACTGGATGCTATTGGAAGTTAATATTTACAGGGAATCATTTTGCCTACACTTTTATTAAAAAATTTATTAGAAACTGAACAGTTGAGGGTTAGGTAGCCTTAACCACTAATACAGCACTGCCTCTCTGCTTAACTGTGACATTTAGAGTAACCACTTTTGCCCCTGCAGGGAGAGACTGGCCCTGCTGGAGGCCGTGGATCTGAGGGACCTCAGGGAGCCCGTGGTGAGCCTGGTAACCCTGGACCTGCTGGAGCTGCTGGACCATCAGTGAGTCAATGCATTTATTATTATTATTATTATTATTATTATTATGATGATGATTATTATTATTGGTTTGTTTAATTGGAATCAACAGTATTGAATTGAATTTTAATTTAACTCTTCTACTTCTACTTTTCTTTCCAGGGTTCTCCTGGTAACGATGGCAGCCCTGGTGGCAAGGGATCTCCTGTAAGTTTTTGTTTTGTCTTTAGTAGCAGACATGATGTATCATTAAGTTTAGTGAAAAGTAGTTTTGTAAACAGGTTGAATTTGTATGACACTATGATATAACAGAAAATCCTAAATAAATAATAATCCTGGTGCACAACATTCCTTGAAATAAGTTAAAAGATTTTTAACCAAATTAATTGGTCTAAAGTAGTATGCTAGAAGAAAAAAAACAAAAAATGATAATTGATGTAAAAATTATTTTAGAAGTGTCATATATATATATATATATTGGTTTGTTTGTTTGTTTTGTTTGGGTATAAGCAACTTAATAAAGCAGAAACATAATATTGGTTTAATCAATTATCAAGAATTGTTAATTCAATATTTGCTTCATATTTTTTAGGGTCCTGCTGGTATTACTGGTGCTCCTGGTTTCCCCGGTAGTCGTGGACCTGCTGGACCTGCTGGATCTGTTGGTGCTGTTGGACCAAAGGGTCTCACTGTATGTACATGTTCATCTGAACTTTTGTCTATAACTTATTGTGTTACAAGTTAAAGATGGACCTTATACTTGAACCTTTTTATCGTTTGTGGGTTTATTAGTTCATTTATTACTTAGCCTTTAATAATTTAAACAGGTTGTAACCATTTGTTTTGCTGAACACAGGGTGATACCGGTGCACATGGACCCAAAGGAGAGCCTGGTGTTAAGGGAGAGCCTGTGAGTATGCTTAACATTTAAAAAAGGCATAAATTAAATTTGGTAGTGTAGAATTGATGACCTTTCTTAATTTTTTCTATACAGGGACCTGCTGGACCTCAGGGTCTTACTGGACCTGCTGGTGATGAGGGAAAGAGGGGAGCTCGTGGTGAGCCTGGTGGTACTGGACCAGTTGGACCTCCTGGAGCTCGTGTATGTTTAAAAAATAGAAAATGTCAGATTTATGTTGGAGCACTTTCTTAAATCTGTCTATTTCCTGACAGATCCTACAGAATTAGTACTTGTGACAGAATTACAAGGAACATCGAGATAGCCCTAAAATCATTTCTATACAATACAACAGCAGACATGTAATTTTATTGAAGTGTTTAATACACCTTTGAAGTGGAACATGTTAACATCAAATTGTTCTGTATAAATCAAGTCTAGCAACATCCTTGTCACATACATTATAGAGCCACTGTCTAATCTAAATTCATTTTCAACAGCCTTAAATCCCTATAGGTGAACATCAACTTGTCCATGTTGGTTGCTTATAAAAGCTCAGAATATTAGGAAACATTACAGAGCAATTTTTGACCTATTAATTAAAAACTTAGTTTACTCTCAGTATTACAGTATTACAACAAGCCAAATTAGAAACAAATCTGTGCTTAATCTAATACAACGTGTAGAGTTAATATAAAAAATCCAGGCCATAGGCACATAAAATATCCTCTGATTATGAACTATTAGGGTTAGGGTTATTAAACTACTATTTTTTAAATATTTGTTCATATGTATAAAAAGTGTGTAAGTGTGTTTTCATATGTTTTAGTGTGTAAAAATATGTACAAATCTTTTTCCAGTCACAAGTTCTTGTGCATATACAATTTTCCTCTATATTTTTCTTCCTCTTATTTTTTTTCTGTCTGTGTTTTTAAACAGGGTGCCCCTGGCAGCCGTGGTTTCCCTGGTGCTGATGGTGGAGTAGGCCCCAAGGCAAGTCTTTCAAACACCATTTAGTCATCATTCATTTATCGCTTATGCATCCTTTATCCTTCCGTCATTGTTAAAAGGAAGTAATAATGTGCTTATATTTAAACCAGCTCCTACACTAAGCCTATTCCATTTCCAATAATATGTGTTTCATTAAATGAAATAAGTCAGAATTTCTTTGTCTCACTTCCGTTTGTTTCATAATAGTGAAAAAGATTATGCATAGTCTAAAGTAAAATTAAATGTGATCATTTTCAGGATTTATGAGGTTGATGATCAAAGTCACTTCATAATTATGGCATCTAAAATCCAGTAAAATCATTATATTGTTCAATACAATTACAATTCCTACAAACCACTTATATAATGAAGTGATTTTGGTGGGTTTTTAGAACTGTCCATGGTGCTGGATCAGAGCAGTGCCCATCAATTAAAAGCATAAAAATGGATTCAGAGATCAAGAATTAGTTTGTATTTTCTTGCATTGTAGGGTGCCCCTGGTGAGCTTGGCCCCAACGGACCTGCTGGAGCTCAGGGAGCCACTGGAGAATCTGGCCGACCTGGAGAGCCTGGACTTCCTGGCTCCAAGGCAAGATTCTTGCCCCCTTTTTATGTCTTCAAGATTATTTCCATATTTCTAGTCTTATCTTACTGTCCCATTTCCCCTGTCTGTTATTTAGGGTGTGACTGGTGCCCCTGGATCCTCTGGGCCTGAGGGCAAAACTGGACCTGCTGTAAGTCAAGTTTATGGGGACACATGAGTATAATACAGTTCGTATACAATAATAATATGATACATGAAAATATACAGTGTTTGGCTATAACATTATATACATCATATAGTAATATTTTAAATCTTGCACACACTTAAAACAAGGTCGTCTTCAAGGAATTTAGCATGGTTGATTCTTTTACAGGGTCCCTCTGGTCAAGATGGTGCTTCTGGCCCTGCAGGCCCTGCTGGATCTCGTGGTTCCCCTGGTGTGATGGGATTCCCTGGACCTAAGGGAGCTGATGTACGGAAACACAAATCAGTCCTCACCAAATCATCATCATTCTATTTCTTGTTTGCTATTAGAAATAAACTACTGAATTACGTCTGGCTACTCATTAAATTATGTTTCCATTGCAGTTATTTGCAATTTGGACTGATGTATTAATTATGACCTATCCTTTTGTAGGGTGAGTCTGGTAAACCTGGCGAGAGAGGCATTGAAGGTCCCGTTGGTTCTGTGGTAGGTGCTCTACTAAAGTAGTTCTTTATAGTGAAACAATAAACATATTTTTTATTCAAAGAGGGCTCATGTGCTTTGGTAAATGTTGCTCACACTGACTGCCTAAATGTTTATGTCAACATAAAATATTTGAGATTTTATTTTATGTACTTTTATAGGGTGCTCCTGGTAAAGATGGTGATGTTGGTGCTCCTGGACCTTCTGGCCCTGCTGTACGTTGTTCATTCTGAAAATTTTGAAATAATTTTAGTTTTACATTTTATTTTCATTAAACATGAATGCATAATGAATCTCTTTTCTGGTTATTTCCATTGACAGGGACCTGCTGGAGAGAAAGGAGAACAAGGACCTGCTGGATCACCTGGATTCCAGGTAACTGTTGAACTGTGTACAAGAACAAGCTCTTGTGTGTTAGATTAATTATTGACATTTTTATTTATGTAAGGAGTCCTCTTCATTTTCTTGCTTTTGTTACCTTGATAGGGACTTCCTGGAACACAGGGTGCTACTGGTGAGACTGGAAAGGCTGGTGAGCAGGTGAGTGGGAGCACAGTGTGGTGGAAATGTACTATCCTTTACTTATAATGTAAGGTTCTGTCCCTTTTTGTGTTTCTTGTCTTGTAAGTGTAGACTTAATATGGAATGTAATAACATGGAATATCTTGCATTATGATAATAAGTCTTTGGTCAGTATTAACTATTAATTCTATGTGTTTCTCTGAGCAGGGTTTGCCTGGTGAGGTTGGTGTTCCTGGACCTTCTGGCCCCAGAGTAAGTATCAGTGGTAGATTTTCCTTCTGAAATGTGATGGCTTCTTTACTTTATTGACCTAGCTTAATTTTTTAAAGACTTCTATTTGTTGTTATATAACTAGAATGTAAATTCTTTGCCCATAGGGTGATAGAGGTCTTCCTGGCGAGCGCGGTGCCCCAGGCCCTGCAGGTCCCACTGGTCCTCGTGGCTCTCCTGGAGCTGCTGGTAACGATGGTGCTAGGGTAGGTTTCGCATGACTCGCAGCTTCATGAGAAACAGGAATAAAGTCTGCATAGATCTGTGAAAGACCATATATGTGTGTGTGTTTGTGTGTTTAGGGAGATGCTGGTGCTGCTGGAGGTCCTGGTGGTGTGGGTCCTGCTGGTCCACAGGGAATGCCAGGAGAGCGTGGCTCAAGTGGACTTCCTGGCGCAAGAGGAGAAAGAGTGAGTGCTTTTTCATATTAAACCCGCTGGAAAATCTACACCACAATATTATCAACTCTGTTGATTTTACGAACACAGTATGGACAGCTACAATGGAAAGAAATCCATAAAAATGATAAGCATTTGGTTTCCAAATGCAGCGGAGTTAATTTAGAGTGGTGCCTCTACGAAATGTTTTAATAACGTGTTATGTAATGATAGAAATGTTTTCTTTATGAGTAGCTATTTTTTATATGTTTACTGATGAAACATATTTACATCTGAAATAATTATTTATTATTCAAACAAAAAAGAAGGAATTTTTTTCCATTCAATCAGTTTTTTTTTATTATACAATACATATATACATATATAGTGGAATTAATTATAAAAATGAATACAAAAATAGAGGTTTAAAAAGATATTATGTCCACAATAGCCATTTATTGTGAATTTTGTATCATACAGAAATTTGTATGACAATTTCAATACTTGTGCTGTCTTCAATTAATAGGGTGATGGGGGACCTAAGGGCCCTGATGGTGCTCCTGGTAAGGATGGTATGCGTGGTTTGACTGGTGCCCTTGGTGCCCCTGGACCTTCTGGTACTTCAGGAGAAAAGGTTAGCAAAGATTCATTATGCATATGTTAGTCTGCTTGTTTTGTAGCTTTTTAATTTTTTTTAGGAGAAGATTTTAAAAAAAAAAAAAAAACAGTGCATATCACATTTTTATTACATGATTTAATTATGAGCTTGTACACAACTGCTTATAGATCTACTCACTTAATCACCAAGATCACCAAACCCATTCTTGTATGTTCATTTTTTAGGACATTGGTTTAAAGCACATTATTAAATAGATTTTGTGAAAGTCCTCTTATACACATACAGCTGTGACTACATTACATTAATTGCATTCAGCATTAATGCTTTTTAAACCATTTCTGTTCAGAGAATATCCAAAATATTTTTTATTTGTTACTCAGCAACCAAAGCTTTTTTTTCATTTCAAACGAAATGTAATTGTTTTGTTTTGTTTTTGTCACACTGTAGTGATTTATGGCTTTAGTCTAGAATTATCAACAGCTTACTATCCATATTACCAATGATTATAAAAACAAATTATATTATAAAAAAGGTTCTGAAGGTCTTGCAAGGTTCAGATTTTCAGTCCAGTTATTTTGATAACAGTTTGTGATTTCATGTTCCCGTGTAGCGTACGCTCGATGTGTGTTGTAACAATTACAAGCTGTGTGAAATCTTGTCATGCCACAGGGTGAACCTGGACCTGCAGGACCTGCTGGAGCTACTGGACCTCGTGGTGGACATGTGAGTAATTCACTCACGTTAGCATGCTTTTAGCATTCTGCACAAAACCCACAACACCACATAACAAATAAAAAGTGAAACATGCTCTAACCACAAGACTTAATGGTACCATATGGACATTATGCCACATGACATAAACGCATTAGGAAAAGGTCAAGAAAAAATGTGAAAATTTTGAATAAATGGCTGGGAAAAACAAAACAAGTACAGATTTAGATACAGTCCGATTATTCAAGATATATATATATCTTCTGTTTCAGTAAGACAATGAATAATGTTGAAAATGGTGGATACAATCATGGTCCTAATTCTCCTACACTATATGGCCAGAAGAATGTGGACACCTGAACATCACATCCCATTCCAAATCAAGTCCATTTATTGCTGTTATTATAACCTCCACTCTTTTTTGAAGGCTTTCCACCAGATGTTGGAGAATGGCTGTAAAGATTTGTGTTCATTTAACCAAAAGAGCATTAGTGAGGTCAGGCACTGATGTCATGTGATGAGGCCTGAGGTGCACTGTTTTTAAGTTCATCCCATGGGTGTTTAGTGGGGTTGCGTTCGGGACTTCTTGAGTTCCTATAGTCTAGCCTTCTCAGATCATATCTTCATGGAGCTCAGTGTTGGCACAGACACAATGTCATGCTAGAACAGGTTTGGGTCTCTTTGTAAATGCTATTGCATACAAAGTCATTCTAGCTTTGTGGCAGGAGTGGGGGTGATGGTCAGGTGTCCAAATATTATTTGTCAATATAATGTATATCTTCAGCCAGGACAATTCAGCCACAACCTTACAATAGCATAACAGTGCATGAAACTTTTGTTAGAAATGTGAATGCAACTTGGAAGTAAGTAAGTGAAAACTTATAAGAAAATGTGTTGTCACATAAGAATTCCTCTAGGACTAGAAGTTTCCAGCAATCTAGTAGTTTCATAGCTAGCTAATGTTTAATCTAAACATTCTTTTATCTAACTTCCCAGGGTGAGCGTGGAGAGCCCGGACCTCCTGGACCTGCTGGATTTGCCGGACCTCCCGTGAGTTTTTTTGCTTTTTTTGTATTAAATCAGAAATGTGGTTATTTATTTTTAAGCAATACCCAGTAAAGAGAGAAAATACAAGGTGTTGCTTTCTATTTTGATACACAGGGTGCAGCTGGCCAGCCTGGAGCCAAGGGTGAGACTGGTGACAGTGGACCTAAAGGTGATGCTGGACCTCCTGGATCTGTTGGACCTATTGGTGGTCCAGGTCCTCAGGTACTGTACTGAAAGATGATATAAGGACTATGTGAATTTTGCTAAATAGACAAACATGTGCTTCAAAATTATTTTTTTCTTTTGCCAGGGCCCTGCTGGTGCTACTGGACCCAAAGGCGCTCGTGGTGGTGCTGGACCTCCTGTAAGGACTTACATTAGCTACATTGTTAAAATGCTTGATGTAGCTTATATGCTGCAAGTGTATGCAAGTGTTGTACATGATAAGTTATTAGCAGTGTATAATAATTCTTGATTCTTTAACAATAATAATTCTTGATTTTTATAGGGTGCTACTGGTTTCCCTGGTGCTGCTGGTAGAGTTGGACCACCCGGCCCTGCTGTAAGTTAGTCCTTTACAATCATCTCGGGCATCCTCAGTGTTGTCAACCCTATTATTATTAATCGTTATTATTAGCTTATTAAGTATAAGCTTAACTGACATTTTCACAAAGTGATATGATCATATGATTTGTTGCTTCCTAGGGTATTGGTGGACCCCCTGGCCCTGTTGGTCCAGGTGGCAAAGAGGGACAGCGTGGTGCACGTGGTGAGAAGGGAACACCTGGTCGCCCAGGTGAGATTGGTGGTGCTGGAGCCCCAGGACCTCCCGGAGATAGAGGTTCTCCCGGTGCTGATGGACCTGCTGTATGTGAACTCCTTCACTCATTTATTTAGTTTATTTGATAATGTCATGTAGTATAGCATGATTTACAATGCACATTGTTAAGAAGCAGTCTTACAGAAATAAAGATATACAATTTTGACTTAAATTATCCCATAACTACTTCTTAGTCCCATTTGATTTTTTTCTTCTCTAGGGTCCTGCTGGTGCCCCTGGACCTCAGGGTATAAATGGAGGTGGTGGTCTGTCTGGTAGCTCTGGACAAAGAGGAGAGAGAGGCATGCCAGGTTCTCCTGGACCATCTGTGAGTCCAAACAAAGAGTCTAGCTTACATCATTTACTTAAAACGTTTGGGCTTTAATCTAATAAAGACATACCAAAAGTCTACATTTGTTCTGAAGTGAATCTTGCTAAAGTTGATTGTATTTTGTGCTCCACTCAGGGAGAGCCAGGAAAACAGGGACCTTCTGGTGCACCTGGTGAGCGTGGACCTCCTGGCCCAATGGGACCCCCTGGTCTGAGTGGAGGTACTGGTGAGGCTGGCCGTGAGGTGAGAAAAACGCTTTGATAGATTTGCACATCCATGTTCAGTACCTTTAGTAAACAGCTGCCAGAAGTTAATTACAAAAAAAAAACCCACCAACTAGCAGTGGACCAAATTTATTTTGTACATACATAAGGAACATCCTGATTTGTATGATGACATAATACTTTTAACATCTACTTCCTTCTCCTGTGTGTCATTGCAGGGTAACCCTGGTCATGATGGTGCCCCTGGTCGTGATGGTGCTCCTGGCCCCAAGGTGATTTATACTGTTTTTGTATTTTCTAACTTGGTTTTATATTCTTGAAGGGCACTAGTTTAAAATGTATAATACTCTTAATTTATTATGTTTTATGTTAGAACCTAATAAAGTGCAGATTGTGCCAGATACACAATTTGTCTTTATGCAGTATGAGGTAGTCCAGGCTCTAGTCTCTAGTCCTTAGTATTCTTCTGGTAGAGGGTCTGAATTACCTGCAGGAAGAAGCTTCTCCTCAGTGTCTCATCTGTGTTGGCCTTTAGGCAGTAGAAATGTTTCACTGAACACAGCAGAGAGAACAGTCCATTGGTGGGATGTCTGAGGTCCATTATTATTTTTCTGGCCTCGGTCTAACACCAGTTGCTATAGATAGATTACAGGCCAGGGAGCTCAGTGCAGCTGGTCCACTCAGCTGATCACACCACCCTCTGTAGACTTTGCCTGCTTGGTGCTGTTCCCAAGCCACGATGGGCTTTTCCACTGGTAGGATGCACTTAATGATGGAGGAGTAAATCTTCATGAGCAAAATTAAGGGCAGTTTAAAGTCTTCTCAAGGTGAACCAGTATGTAGCAGTGCTTATTCAACTACTCCAATGCTTTATTTTGCAATTTTACTGTTTACCTCAGGGAGACCGTGGTGAGTCTGGACATCATGGAGCTCCAGGAGCTCCTGGACTCCCTGGACCTCCTGGACCTGTTGGTCCATCTGGCAAGCCTGGAGATCGTGGAGAGGCTGTGAGTTGCAAGAATTTGTGTATTTTATTCATATTTGTGTACAAATGTGTATTTTTCCTAGATAAGAAAACATTAAAATGGTTCAAATCAGCTGTAAAAAAAAACACACATTTTAATTATTGCTTTACACTCTGTGCTCTTGCTCTCTATCTGTGTCTAGGGTCCTGCTGGCCCTGCTGGCATTTCAGGTCCTGCTGGTGCACGTGGTGCTTTGGTGAGTGCAGCAAATCTTTTGAAAATCAAATAGCACCTTTAGGCAGGAGAAGTACTTTTTTTAAATACGTATATATCTCTTTAGGGTCCTGCTGGTCCTCGTGGAGACAAGGGTGAGGCTGGAGAGACTGGAGAAAGAGGCATGAAGGGACATCGTGGATTCTCTGGCATGTCTGGACTGCCTGGACCTGCTGTGAGTGAGAGGAAGAGCCAATTGGCCCAAGCAGATAAGCTAACCAAAGCTTCACAGAAATATAAGACTATAAACTATTTTTTATATCCAATGTTTACTTTGCTATTTTTAATTCAATAAGTAACATTTTTTGAGGTGATATTTCCAGTATAGAATGTTTATTATTTTTTTGTGCACCTTTAGGGCCCCCCTGGTGATGCCGGACCTGCTGGACCCACTGGCCCTGCTGGACCTCGTGTAAGTTTTTGATGCCAAATCTGTAATTTAGTTCAAAAAGAGGTACAGACACAATGATTATTTACCAGTTAGCTGCTCATTTTAGTAATGAGTGGTAATACTGTTTTTCTAACAGGGACCTGCTGGTTCTACTGGTGTCCATGGTAAGGATGGCATGAACGGTATTCCTGGACCTGTTGGACCTCCTGGACCTCGTGGACGCAGTGGAGAGATGGGATCTGCTGTGAGTGGATTATTCCTTCTTTAATTTTTTTTAAATATTCCCTTTTTGCAGCTAGACTTTGGCAGTTCCTTACGTCTTTCCCTACCTTCCTTTGTTGCAGGGTGCCCCTGGTCTTCCTGGACCACCAGGTCCCCCTGGACCTGCAGGCATTGGTGAGCCATTCCCCATTATGCCCCAGCCTGAGAAGGCAGGGGATCCATATGGTGGTTACAGGGCTGATGAAGCTAGTGTGCGTGACCATGATGCTGAGGTGGACACCACCCTCAAGACCATCAGCCAGAAGATCGAAAGCATCCGCAGCCCCGAGGGAACCAAGACAAACCCAGCTCGCATGTGCCGTGACATCAGGATGTGCCATCCCGAGTGGAAGAGTGGTGAGTCCAGAAGTCTAGAAATTGTTAGAGTTCAAGTCCTTTTTTAGAAATGTAGGCAGCAGGTGTCTTATGAAACTAAGAGAAAAATAGGTGAGGCACTAACATTTTTTAATGTGTTAGTCCTACAAACACTAAAAACTAAAATGAGTACTCTATTGTGGATCAGCAGAGTATCTGACTTTTGGTTTTTGTACCTAAATTGCTCAACTTAAAATATAATTATATTTAAAAAATATAAGCTTCTAAACAAGAACTTACATACTTAATACCATTTCCTGTTCATTTCAAAAGGTCCCTACTGGGTGGATCCCAACCAGGGATCTCCTCTGGATGCCATCAAGGTCTTCTGCAACATGGAGACTGGTGAGACCTGCATCAACCCTATTCGTGCAAGCATTCCTCTGAAGAACTGGTTCATCAGCAAGAACATCCGTGAGAAGAAGCACGTCTGGTTCGGAGAGTCCATGCCTGATGGCTTCCAGGTAGGGAAAGATGATGCAGTAGTTTTTTTATTCTGATTTAAGTGTTAAAGCAAAAGGCTTCGGACAGAAATTTTACCAGATAAACAGAAAGAAAAGAACCACAAGGAAGGGTGAAATATTACATTCTGTAATGAAATGATAATGGCTAGACTGTGGTTTTGAATTGACTGTCTGAATAGAGTGGGTAATGAAATAGGGAAAGTTGCATATATGAATGCATATTGAGTGTACTACATGTGAAATAAACACCAGTGGAAGAGTGTGGTTTGCAGAAAAGTGAGTTATTAATAAGGCATTGTTTTTGGTTTGTATAAGTTTGTATTTCTAAAGAGAAATGGCTGCTGTAGTGAGAATTTTCACCCTGTTCGCAACAATATAATTCCATCTAACCTAATGCACTTTAAGCTTGGTGAGCATACGGATATATTGGCAACCTGGCAACATTGTGACTTATAATACTCAGCACATATGTATCTTGTGTACATCCTTCATGATACATCCAAAACCCCTGCTGTCCAAGTGAATTAAACTTAGTACTCTGCCTCCATCCATAGTTCCAGTATGGCAGCGAGGACACCGACTCTGAAGATGTGAGCATCCAGATGACCTTCATGCGCCTGATGGCCAACAAGGCATCCCAGAACATCACATACCACTGCAAGAATAGCATCGCCTACATGGATGAAGCCTCAGGCAACCTGAAGAAGGCTTTGCTCCTGCAGGGATCCAACGATGCTGAGATCAGGGCCGAGGGCAACAGTCGCTCCACGTATAGAGTCAGCGAGGATGGCTGCACGGTGAGTCTTTTCTCTCAGTAGGGCGAAGGCTTTTTTTTTTTTTTTTTTTTTTACATTAGCGGTCATAGAGTTGTGTAGATATATTTTAAGATTTCCTGTATTCTGTCTTCTAGTTCATATTTTACTCTCATTTGGTCTCCTGGTTATGTCATTTTGAGTTCTAGAATGCTCAATGACTTTAGAATGTGAGGAACAAAAATAGACCAGACATTTGTCATATTTCCCTTTTAAGGACTGTCTATCATTCGTACATAATTAATCCAGTTATGACATATATACATTAATTTGATGTTGTAAATAACACATTTATTGTGTGATAAACTGATCGCACTTTCTTGTCTTCACAGTCGCACACTGGCACTTGGGGCAAGACAGTCATCGAATACAAGACAACGAAAACATCTCGTCTTCCCATCATTGACATTGCTCCTATGGACATTGGTGCTCCCAATCAGGAATTCGGCATAGAAGTTGGCCCAGTCTGCTTCTTGTAAAAAGTTAAATCTGGACATTAAAAAAAAAATGTTGTTTTGTTTCTAGCAATCATCTCCAAATCTTTTTCTATGCATAAAAAAAAACTCATTCGGCTGCAATCAGTCCACGTGCTTACACTTTAACATCCTTGAGGACGATGCTTGTTGTGATCTCGAGAGACATTTTGCTTTTCTTATTCTTTTTTTTTGAAAGAAAATTATTTGAGGACCACTATTGCCAATCAGTCAACATCATGGACACTTAGCAAGAATCTTTTTTGAGTCATTTGGCAACAAGAAAATAATATATACCTGTTCTTATAAAGTGTAAGGCCAACCCTTCCCCCTTAAAGATGCCAAAAAAAGGAACAAACAACCCAAAAGGTCGTGAAAATACCGGTGACTTTTTTGCCGTTTTTCTACTTGCCACTGCAGAAGGACAATGAAAAAACACAAGTGCTAATGTACCGTTTTCTGGTGTTGAATAAATTTGAAAAATGACAATTAAGTGTCTTGTTCTTCCAGCCGAAAGGGAGTCCACATCCCATCTTTGTGTCACACAGGCTCTAGACTCAAACTTGTAATGGCTACCTCAGGACAAAGAAATCTTGTTACCTATGGGCGTTTTGGGGAACACTAAGGCAGGTTATTACCACAAAAAAAAATCCCATTAGATTCAAAAACAAGACATTTGTGAAAAAGGTGCTATTTTCCTCTCCAGGTCCTAACTATGGTGTATATGTGTTTGACCAACAGAACAGAAAAAAATGCTCATGTTTGTTTCTGTCTCTTGTGCTTTTGGGACCTGTTTGGTGCTATTTGGTCTTTTTTAAATGTGATGACATTTTTCTCTCATTATATTGTGGCTTAAGAAAAATAAAAGCTGAATGTGATGCTTACTGTAGGTGAGTGAAGCAGGTGGACCGATTGCCAGTTTGATTCCCAGGTTCCCTCTAAATCTTTGAGGAAATCTTTATTTGTGTCTGCACATGGTCCCCCGACTGTCAATTTTTCTTTTTTTTTTCCTCTTCAAACGCAATGCACACCTTTGGTTTTGTTTTTTATTTAGGTTTTAATGCAATTGTTTTTTAGTTAAATAAAGCGGCACAGAACGAAAACCACAACCAGACACTTTAATGGTTCCAAACAGAGGATCTGTACTTATTTTGTACATGTATAATATTTCGAGATGTTTTTAATTATTTTGAATGCTGAAATAAAGCATGTTGTTAAAGTGGTTAAAGGAATGTTCGGCATGTCATCTTCTTGCCATGGCCTCACTGCCTTCCTACAACATCAAGCAATCTATACTGCTTACTTTCAGCCAGTTTAATAATATTTGATTCACTGGACTGACATATTTGCATACGTGAGAGGATTTGGGTGGACGGAGGACATGTTTTTACCATGGTAAATATGTAAGATAATTTTAATCTTAAAGTTTCTACTAGTATCAACTCCTAACGCCATTAAATAAATAAGAAAAAAACATTTTAAATATTAGCATTACACTTTAAAAACAGGGTCATCATTAATTGGTGTACTTGAAGCCACATGGTACAATGAAATAGAATGGCACAAACATTACACTGATTCAAATTCACTGATTAAAACACACAATCCTGATCAGCAAAACAATCTCAGGGAGCAGAAAAAACCTTTCCAGGAAATGACGGTACTTCATTGGGTTCCCAAGATCCATATCTTTATTTCCTAAGATGCAGAAAAATAGTTGCATACAGTCTTTATATTTATACAACAGAACCATTACGAAATATAACAAAACAATTAATACATAGAGGAGATTAAAGGCATTTAATGAAGCTTTAAGTTTAAAAAAGAACAAAAATGAGGATTACCTGGGCAAAGTGTCAACATTTGGCTCCCTATATTGATGTGAGAAGAGAGATTGAGAGAGAGAGAGAGAGAGAGAGAGAGAGAGAAAGCTTTATTTATATTATTTTTAAGATATTTTCAACTGGAATTTTAAGTTAGCTACATAGCTATAATAAAGTTAAATGCTACTTCAGGATGTTCATTTCGGATTTTAGTTGCTACTCACTGACCTGTACCCAAGCAGCGAAATTAAAAGTTAGATAAAAATGAATACAAGACTAACAGTAGGTAACAGTAAAGTAGGTTTGACACTTTTCAATTTTGCTCAGGAAGCTCTGCCACCAGGCTCTAAATCGTCTCTAAATGATTAACATGATTCTAGACCGGAAGTCATTGTACTGAGAGTACTGATAGCTAAAAAAATTCTCATTCTCAATAACTCATCATGTTATACATATGTTCCTGGGGTACATACCAAAACTACAGAATTCTGATGTGTAATAAATGTAAACATTTTAAGATTGTTACTTTTCACAATAATTGTCTCTGATCATATTATTTGTAAGAAAAATATGAATATAATTCGAATAATCATTATTTTAATGTTTGAAGCAAGAATTCCAAACAAAAACATTCTTACCCAGAAACATATTTCTAGAAAGAATCAATGTTATTTTACATTTGAACAAAAAAGTTTAAACCTCAATAAAAAATGTTTACACCAGGCTGAATTATCTTATATTTAATTGATCAATCTGCAGTATATACACAAACAAAGATAAATGTAAAAATAAACCTGATTATTTAGGTTTCTTAATCAAAAAGCTAATGTCATCATAGACTGTAAGCAGCTTATGCTGCGAGGCAATGGCTTTGAATACGAACTTCTCTCTGCCTAGGTTTCTGTTATTCCTGTTGAGGACGCCCTCTGCTGAGATTTAGAGGGTTATGCACTTCAATAATGCAGTAGTACTAACACAGTAGTTAATAGTATAATAGCGAAAAAAGATTGTTGGCTTACTGTTGGGCCATGATGAGGGGGATGTGGATACTGTCAGAGGGGTACTCTGGAGGTGCCCTCTGCCCTGTTCGAGCATTAAACATAGGGAGTGTAGACAGGGGCTGTGGCACACTACCACGATTGCCTGCCATGTTCCGCAGCTCATTGCTGTTCCCATGGATGGTGTGGTGATGGTACAGCTGGATCCTGAGCATTACACATGGACGGATGAGAGAGAAAAAAAGATGAAGAAATGCAGTATGAGAGGGAAAAGAAACAAACACAAGAGTTGACATTAATTTGGTTTTATGTTACATTGGATTGCAATTGAGAGCAACTGTATTTACATTTCACTATTTTAAAAGCAACTACTTGTGTTTGAAATCTATTGGTCTAGAGGCTTTCGGAGGTAAAAAGTGGTGTCATGGACGACTCTAGTCAAAAGAAAAAAACAGGCAAACTTGGATGTGTAAACTACACACAGGTCAATTTAACCTTTGGACCACTGAGAAAATCATCTAATGTAACCTGCTTAATCTGACTCTGAATATGAGTTTTCTTTCTTCAGGGGAATATTGACCATAACTTTTTAACTCAACTCGCCAAATCTGAGTACCATCCATTTTAAGGCCATTCATTTTTTGTTTTATTACAAACATTGGTACTCCTGCACATCCATGCAGTTTTGTAATACGTCAGTCATTTGGTAGCACTGCAATGCAAAAAATCATATTGGTATACATTAAGAGCATCACTTAAAGTTCACATCAGACTGAAGAAAAAAAGTGTGACCTCTGTGATCAACTATGGCATGTTTGTTTGTACCAGATGGGATGGTTTGAGCATTTCAGAAACTGCTGATATCCTGGCATTTCACACACAATGGTGCAAAAAAAACAAACAAACAAAAAAAACAACTAACAAAAATATCCCGAATGAGCAACAGTTCTTAGGTTGGATGGTGGATAGGCTACAACAGAATGTGCATGCGTATTTGTGTTCCTAATAAACAGGACATTTAGTGTATCATGAACACCTAAGTCTGTTATCATTTTTATAATTTCTATAATTACTGCTGCTTTAGAAATGTACATTTAATTTCTACTCAATTGTCTTCAAGGAACAATGGATTCACTTTTACCAGAAAATAAATCTGAATTTATTGGTATACATACTCTGGAGTCATAGCGTCACGTTTCTGACTGCAAAAAACAAACAAACAAAATAACATTAAAATTGTGCATTAAGTTAACATAGTCAGATATTCTTCAATTTAGAAATAATATATTTTCTGTTCCAGGAATGAAGTGAACTTACACTCCTTCTCTTCTGCAGCACATCACGTAAGCTAGAATGAGGCAGAGGAGGATGGCGAGAACGAAGGGCACAATAACGGTAACTATGTAATCAGGGATGAAGTCTCTCTCAGGTGGAGATGCAGGTGGGATAAACTCTCCTCCCCATGTCAGAATGCCTGAACCCACGGTTGGTGCCGGAGGAGGAGGCACAGGCCTGGATAAATCCATCTAAATGAAAAAAAGAAATGACAAATGATTGATACGTTTATTACTAGTTACCTTTTAATTTTTTATTTATTTATTTATTTTTATTTTATTTTATTTAAGTGCAATGTTTTAAAAAAAATACTAAAATAGTCCAGTCATTAACAATTTTATTTCCTATGCTTAATGCATAATCATCACCTTATAGCCAACACACACACTTTGTAAATGGTTACCAGAGCTGACTTGCACCAGGTCACACAGTTAGCAGGGACGCTGCACACACTGCAGTCTCCGCTTATCCTCCCTCCAGCCTCACACTCTTGCAGATGATCTGCCGTCTGCAGCCTCAGCAGACATGAGGAGTATGGTTTATCTGACCCCAGCTTAACATAAACACTGAAACATAAATAAAGTTCTTTATTCTTTATATATATATATATATATATATATATATATATATATATATATAT
>JAAIIK010000050.1:343458-362427 GCA_014706435.1 Silurus glanis | reverse complement strand
CACACACACACACACACACACACACACACACACACACACACACACACTGGGCCTCTGTCCATTTGAACAGCAGGGGTGTTTGTGTCCTGTTTGTTGCTGTTGAAGATTTGCAGCTCAAATGGAGATGAAATGAAACGTGTCCTTGCTCAGCATGAACCATGTCCCTGTTTCAGTTTATATTCACATTCCTTAACATCCGCTCAGGTTGTTCTCCTAAACTCCAACTACTAAAAATAAAAAGCTGTGTTGCTGCTAAAACCTCTCATTAAAATGTAATTCATTATCAGCTGCTCCTGGACTGGGTTTGAGTAGTTCTGGGTTTGAGTAGTATTCGGGTTTGTAGGGTCGGTTTTTGTTTTGTTTTTTTGAATAATGTATAATTGATCGATAACCCAGTGTTAGTGTTAAAACTGTTTTCACACTATCTCACACACATTCCTTTGTCCGTTCAGTGTCTATAAGGTATTTACGATGTTAGTCTGTAAGGTAAACAGAGAGTCTTATCTGGGGCTCACAAATCTTGGGCTGGTATGTCCTCTTGTCTAAACAGGAAACACTTTAGGCCAGCTTTCTCTCCAATATGTGTGTGCGTGTTCGTGTGTGTGTGTGGACTGTATCATCCTGTGTATAAATACGTGTCTGCCGCCTGCAATAAACTGAAGAGGAACATTTTGCCACATTTTGTGTGCGGTGTGATTCTTCCCTGAATTCAGAAAGGCACTACGGAGCATCACAGGTCGTATGGAAAATCTCTCCATGAATTAAGTTTCGTTTTGGGCATGATAAAAATCTAACACCCAGCCATTAGGGAGGCACAAGCCAGTGCACTCTTAGTGCTGGTCCCAATCCTGGATAAATGGGGAGGGTTGTGTTAAGAAGGGCATCCAGCGTAAAACATGTGCCAAATCTAATATGCGGATCACAAATTAGAAATTCATACCGGATCGGTCGAGGCCCGAGTTACCAACAACCACCACAGGTATCGTTAACCAACAGGGTACAAGTGGAAATTGGGCTACTGTTGGCTGAAGGAGGAGAAGGAGAGGAGGAAGACCTCTACACTTCTCCTTTTCCTGCTGTCTCTGTAGGCGAGTGGAGGTTCGGGTTGGTACTTTAAATGTTGGTACTATGACTGGTAAAGGGAGAGAGTTAGCTGATATGATGGAGAGGAGAAAGGTAGATATGTTGTGTGATTATGGTGTGGATGGAAAGAGAAATGGTGTAGGGGTGATTCTGAAGGAAGAGTACAGTAAGAGTGTAGTGGAGGTGAAGAGAGTTTCTGAAAGGGTGATGATCGTGAAGCTGGAAGTTGAAGGGATGATGATAAACGTCATCAGTGCCTATGCTCCACAAGTGGGTTGTGAGATGGAGGAGAAGGAAAAGATTCTGGAGTGAGTTAGATGAAGTGGTAGAAGGTGTACCTAGAAATGAACGATTGGTGATTGGGGCAGACTTTAATGGGCATGTAGGTGAAGGGAACAGAGCTGATGAGGAGGTGATGGGTAGGTATGGCTTTAAGGAGAGGAATGTGGAAGGGCAGATAGTGGTAGATTTTGCTAAAAGGATGGAAATGGAAGTGGTGAACACTTATTTTAAGAAGAAGGAGGATCATAGGGTGACCTATAAGAGTGGAGGAAGGTGCACACAGGTGGAATATGTTCTATGCAGGAGATGCAACCTGAAAGAGATTGGAGACTGTAAGGTGTTGGCAGGGGACAGTGTAGCTAGACAGCATCGGATGGTGGTCTGTAGGATGGTTTTGGGGGTGAAGAAGAAGAGGAGGAGGGTATATCTGTAGGAGAATGCTGAGGATGGAGCCACCAAGAGGGAGGAACAAAGGAAGACCAAGGAGGAGGTTTATGGTTGTGGTGAGGGAAGACATGAAGGACATGAAGGAAAGACATTAAGGCATTAAGCCATAAATGGCACCATCCTAAAACCCATTAGATATATTTTTACTGTAATATTTGTCACATAGCTACAGGACAAATGTGCACATTTTGTAGAGATTAGACTGGACCAGTTAGCAATGTACAAGGCCAGCACTAAAGCGATGCTGCAGTGATGTGCAGTGAGCTTGAGATACATTAACTATATTAATAAAGCTCTTTTAACAGTGGGCAGCAGTTTGACAGAAATTTCGATCTCTAATGAACCAGCAAGAGGTGACAATGACGAAAAATAGTACTTGAGAAGACCTCAGCAAGAAACCCAAGAACAACCAGATAAAGTTGGGCAGTAATGTATATTTACCTCCTAAATATTTAACAGGCGAATATATCGATATGTTGATTTGATCTAATGCGATTACTCCTATATACAGTATAACTCATTTAAAGTTAGAAAGTACTTCTTATGACTACTGTTCCTGGTGAGAGCCGGTATGTTGATTTGATGTCACTCGGGGATGAGGAAACCATCCCAGGTTTCCGATTTGGAATTCCAAGTTCTGATGGTTTTTCCTAGTCTGCCTTTATTTTAAATGCTTGAAGAAGAACTTCCAGCTGTTTCAGTTTCCAGTGTGTACATCTGTTAGCAGCTCCTGTCAACTTTACAAGAATCACTTAATCACAAAGTCACATGGTCATAAATCACATCATACTTTTAGGCAATAGTCATTTTTAACATCCCGCGCTTGCTTTTTTCTCTATTCCATTTCCTTCAGACTGCAGCTCTGTTCACTGAAGATGGACACAGGAGAGGAGAAGTGGCCGAGCCCAGGTGGCTGAGCTGGCGCCGAGCTCAGCAAGAATGCATTTGTCTCCGGTTGGCACGAACAGACGTTGCTTCCTGGCCTCTTCGGCTCTTTGTGCCATTGTACTGTTGCTCATCCCAACTCTCCAAACGCCACAGCGGCAGAGCGAGCTGCCCCGACCTCTGCCCCACACCAGGCCTGTCAGAGGAGAAAACGCCACAGGCTACAAAGGTGCTGGTTACTCTGAGCACAGCAGTGCCTCTGGACTGCCTTTTTCCAATGACAAATCCCGAAAGGACTTAGTCAGTGCTGACTCCATCAGCACATGGTCCAAAGAACCCCTGGCTCTGAAAGACATTTTTATTGCAGTCAAAACCACAAGGAAGTATCACAAATCACGACTGGAGCTGCTTTTTCAGACTTGGGTGTCAAAAGCTAAGGAGCAGGTAGGGCACACAGTCAGCTAACAGTTTACACATTGTAGTGCAAAACTTACAACTTACAATTCAATTTCTTTGAGCTGTTAGGAACTGAGTGTAGGATCACAGTTTATTTGGTTTGTAAGTTGGAGCCGATTATTATCTTCTTCATTGCAGCCATGCATGCCTTCCCTGATTTCCTCTCCTGACCAACACACATGCTACTGTTCATTAGAATTAATAAAATGACTTGTTAGGGTCTGTGAGGCAGGAGATGGATAAATACAGCGGTTTTGCAGCTAGTGAGCCACGGAGGGGGGAGGGCAGGCAGTTGTTCTTTGGCGTCCTGCCTGGTGGGGAGTTATTCAAAATGATGTTGGAAGAGAAACTTATGGGTGAGTGTATTTTTGCTTTTGTGCAGAATGTCTAGTGGGCTATGACACCACCTGGGACAACTTCTTTTCCAGAACCAGGTTTGACTGTGTTTGTTACATAAACAAAGAATCCATTGATATAAATGGCAACTCAAAAGAAGTTAGTTAGCAAACTTGTTGGGTGAAAATAAATTGAAAATTCCACCTTGGCTGCACACAAACATTTACGTAAGTGTTCAATGTTGAGTAACAACAATACTCGGAGAGAACTGTTTCACAATCAGCCTCATAAAAGATTATGGCTTTCAGTTAAATCGCATTGGACTGACAAACACAAAGGATCTTTTCACAGCTTTAACAAGGCAGTTTAATAATTCTGCTGTACAAAGTTTAACATTGTTGTGTTGAAAAAACCTTTCGCCTCCAGTTTCATCTAAAGCAGCTCTCACTGTAAGATAGTAAGAAGTGCACAATGATGGAATTCATTTCCTGGAAATGAATCGTAGTACATGTGTGTAAAAGTTGCAAAACGTAACACTCTGAAAGAGGCTTTTGTTCAGGCAGTTTATTTGGCCATGAGGTGTAATTAAAAACCAGCCAAGTGGATACAGGACGTATTTTTTTTTTTTTTTTTTTTTTTTTTTTGGAAAATGTGTCAAGAGCTCTGTTTGTAAAGAGACCTTTTATGATTACTGCAGAATGCTGAAATGGATCTAGGATATGAGCACAAAATCTTCCATAATCCAGTGCACACTTTTTAGATGGCAATGTTAGACCACAGTCACAGTGCGGTTTAATTCTCTGTTGTGATTTCTCAGGTGTTGATTAATTTTCTCTAACAGCAGCTCTGATCGTAGTTCAGGCAGCAAAGAGAAACCAGGTGTTTATTAATGCACTCATACAAAAAACACTTTCCATATCTCAGGATTCAAAGAAGACATGCTTTTAGACTATTTTCTGTTCTGGCCCCAAGGTGTGGGAATTAACTTCCACTTGATGTATAAACAGCTGAGTCCCTTGTAGTCTTGAAACAACATCTAAAGATGTATCTGTAAGGTTTTCTGAGTCTGTACTTCTCTGAGCTTTAGACTAAAGGTATTCTGTGTGCTAATAAACCAGCATAAGAAGTCACTCTGGATGAGGCCAAATGTCATAAATGTAGTTTTAAAATATAAAACAATTCTTTCATTTTATGTTCTCTGCTAAAAGTCAGCTTTTGGAATATTAGCAAAATGAAGGGCAAAGATTAGGGTATTCAATGGATGGAAACCACAGCATAAGTAAAACAGTTGTTGTTATTGGTTTGAAATGTGCCGCATCGGATTTAAACTCGCTTAGATGTTGGAATCGTAAGATCACCCTTTCAAGTTTTAAAACACAGTGATCAGCCTGCACCCGTCTTTTCAAAGACTTCACGTTAGGGGAGGAGCTGCCGAGTCGTGCAGTGTATATTTGAGTATAACTATACTAGTCTGAGCGATTTATAACAGAAGCAATAATGCACTTGGCCGATGCATTCGGTGTCACTGCTACAGAAACGTCTACGCAAATATAAATAAATAATAACATTTTATTTGACTTTACTACTTAAGTAACTACAATTGTGACTGGTCCAAGCCAGTAAGGTCCCCCCCTCTGAGTGGTTGTTGATTACCCATGGCTCACACTGTGCTACAGGTAAATGGCATTGGAAATGCTAGAAACACCATAGAGTTCAGATCAAAGATGACTGAGAAGAACATCTGGTAGTTATAATTCCTCAGCCAATGTACATCAACACTCTCCTCTGCCTCTTCCAGACATTTATCTTCACTGATGGTGACGATAAGGAGCTAAAGCAGATAGCAGGTAATGTGCTACACATAACGAGCACACAGCACCTTCTTTTAACCATAAACCTGTTGTTCATTTCTTGTGTGTTTCCTTCCTTTATTGTTTCCTCTATTCAAGGGGGCAACGTCATCAACACCAACTGCTCAGCGGCACACACACGCCAAGCGCTGTGCTGCAAGATGTCTGTGGAGTACGACAAGTTCATTGAGTCACAGAAAAGGTTTGTTCTTGCGGTGTACGTCGAGTCGTCTCTTTCTTGGATCAGTTATTGTCGATCTATCAACTATGCTGACAAAACATATTAGGTCAGAATTCTATTATTCATAAGCCTAATTAGATAAAGTTAAACCCAGCCATTAGGGAGGCACAAGCCAGTGCACTCTTAGTGCCGGTCCCAAGCCCGGGTAAATGGGGAGGGTTGCGTTAGGAAGGGCATCCAGCGTAAAACATGTGCCAAATCAAATATGCGGATCACAAATGAGAATTTCATACCGGATCGGTCGAGGCCCGGGTTAACAACGACCGCCACAGGTATCGTTAGCCGACAGGGTACCGGTGGAAATTGGGCTACTGTTGGCCGAAGGAGGAGAAGGAGAGGAGGAAGACGTCTACAGAGACGGCAGGAAAAGGAGCAGTGTAGGAGAGTGGAGGTTCGGGTTGGTACTTTAAATGTTGGTACTATGACGGGTAAAGGGAGAGAGATAGCTGATATGATGGAGAGGAGAAAGGTAGATATGTTGTGTGTTCAGGAGACCAAGTGGAAAGGGAGTAAGGCCAGGAGCATTGGAGGTGGGTTCAAACTGTTCTATCATGGTGTGGATGGAAAGAGAAATGGTGTAGGGGTGATTCTGAAGGAAGAGTACAGTAAGAGTGTAGTGGAGGTGAAGAGAGTTTCTGATAGGGTGATGTACGTGAAGCTGGAAGTTGAAGGGATGATGATAAATGTCATCAGTGCCTATGCTCCACAAGTTGGCTGTGAGATGGAGGAGAAGGAAAGATTCTGGAGTGAATTAGATGAAGTGGTAGATGGTGTACCTAGGAAAGAACGATTGGTGATTGGAGCAGACTATAATGGGCATGTTGGTGAAGGGAACAGAGGTGATGAGGAGGTGATGGGTAGGTATGGCCTTAAGGAGAGGAATGTGGAAGGGCAGATGGTGGTAGATTTTGCTAAAAGGATGGAAATGGCAGTGGTGAACACTTATTTTAAGAAGAAGGAGGATCATAGGGTGACGTATAAGAGTGGAGGAAGGTGCACACAGGTGGACTATGTTCTATGCAGGAGATGCAACCTGAAGGAGATTGGAGACTGTAAGGTGTTGGCAGGGGACAGTGTAGCTAGACAGCATCGGATGGTGGTCTGTAGGATGGTTTTGGAGGCGAAGAAGAAGAGGAGGAGAGTGAGGACTGAAAGAAGAATAAGATGGTGGAAACTGAAGGAGGAAGACTGTAGTGTGAGGTTCAGGGAAGAGGTCAGACAGAGGCTCGGTGGTGGTGAAGAGGTGTTGGGTGATTGGGAAACTACTGCAGGAGTGATGAGGGAGGCAGCTAGAAAAGTACTTGGTGTGACATCTGGAAATAGAAAGGAAGACAAGGAGACGTGGTGGTGGAATGAGGAAGTGCAGGAGAGCATAAGGAGAAAGAGGTTGGCAAAACAGAAGTGGGATAGACAGAGTGATGAGAAAAGTAGGCAGGAGTACAAGGAGATGCGGCAGCAGGTAAAGAGGGATGTGGCGAAAGCCAAGGAGAAGGCATATGAGGAGCTGTATGAGAGGTTGAACACTAAGGAAGGAGAAAAGGATTTATACCGATTGGCCAGGCAGAGGGACCGAGCTGGGAAGGATGTGTTGCAAGTTAGAGCAATAAAGGATGGAGAGGGAAATGTGTTGACTAGTGAGGAGAGTGTGTTGAGAAGGTGGAGGGAATATTTTGAGCAGCTGATGAATGAGGAAAATCAGAGAGAGAGAAGGTTGGATGATGTGGAGTTGGTAAAGCAGGATGTAGATAGGATTAGTAAGGAGGAAGTGAGAGCAGCGATTAAGAGGATGAAGAGTGGAAAGTCGGTTGGACCAGATGACATACCTGTAGAAGCATGGAGATGTTTAGGAGAGATGGCAGTGGAGTTTTTAACCAGATTGTTTAACAAGATTCTGGAAGGTGGGAGGATGCCTGAGGAATGGAGAAGGAGTGTGCTGGTACCGATCTTTAAGCATAAGGGAGATGTGCAGACCTGCAGTAACTACAGGGGAATTAAGTTGATCAGTCACACCATGAAGTTATGGGAAAGAGTAGTGGAAGCCAGGCTGAGAGAAGAGGTGACCATCTGTGAGCAACAGTATGGTTTCATGCCGAGGAAGAGCACCACAGATGCCTTATTTGCTTTGAGGATGTTGATGGAGAAGTATAGAGAAGGACAGAAGGAATTGCATTGTGTATTTGTGGATTTAGAGAAAGCGTACGACAGAGTGCCGAGAGAGGAGTTGTGGTACTGTATGAGGAAGTCAGGTGTGTCAGAGAAGTATGTGAGGGTGGTGCAGGACATGTATGAGGACAGTGTGACAGCAGTGAAGTGTGCAGTAGGAACCACAGAGTGGTTCAGGGTGAGGGTTGGACTACATCAAGGATCGGCCCTGAGCCCTTTCCTGTTTGCAGTGGTGATGGACAGGTTGACGGACGAGGTCAGACAGGAGTCTCCATGGACTATGATGTTTGCGGATGATATTGTGATTTGTGGTGAGAGTAGTGAGCAGGTTGAGAAGAGCCTGGAGAGGTGGAGATGTGCGCTGGAGAGAAGGGGAATGAAAGTCAGTAGGAGTAAGACAGAGTACATGTGTGTGAATGAGAGGGAGGGCAGTGGAGTGGTGCGGTTGCAGGGAGAAGAGGTGGAGAAGGTGGAGGAGTTCAGGTACCTGGGGTCAACAGTGCAAAGTAATGGAGAGTGTGTTAGGGAAGTAAAGAAAAGAGTGCAGGCAGGGTGGAGTGGGTGGAGAAGAGTGACAGGAGTGATTTGTGATAGTAGGGCATCTGCAAGAATGAAAGGGAAAGTTTATAGGACTGTGGTGAGACCTGCGATGTTGTATGGATTAGAGACCGTGGCATTGAGTAGAAGACAGGAGGTGGAGCTGGAGGTGGCAGAGCTGAAGATGTTAAGGTTTTCGTTGGGAGTGACGAGGATGGACAGGATTAGAAATGAGTTTATTAGAGGGACAGCACATGTAGGATGTTTTGCTGACAAGGTGAGGGAGGCGAGATTGAGATGGTTTGGACATGTGCAGAGGAGGGACATGAATTATATTGGTAGAAGAATGCTGAGGATGGAGCCACCAGGTAGGAGGAAAAGAGGAAGACCAAGGAGGAGGTTCATGGATGTGGTGAGGGAAGACATGCAGGTAGTTGGTGTGAAAGAGGCAGATGTAGAGGACAGGGTGGTATGGAGACGGATGATCCGCTGTGGCGACCCCTAATGGGAGCAGCCGAAAGAAGAAGAAGAAGAAGAATTAGATAAAGTTAACAATAAATATAATAACTTTGAAACAGTGCATTGTGATTTCTACAAACACAGTGTAACATTCACAGATCACCTGTCTATGCTTCACAGACACCATTTAGAGAGAGAGAGAGAGACTTTCTTTCGTTCTTTCTTTCTTTCTTCCTTCCATCCATTTAATGAGACATGTAATAATACTTCAAAATAAAAACAATGTAAAGGTACGTTAAAGAAAGTAGTAGGGGGAGAAAAAAGAGGAAAATCTTTTAGACAATAGAATATTGCTAAGCATGTACACTGTTCAAAGTATCCAATTACTAAATAGATTAAACACATTCATTTCACTTGCAATCATTTCAGTGTCATTGACATCTTCTAAATTTTCTCTGCATCAAACTAGATGGTTCTGTCACGTGGACGACGATAATTACGTGATCCTTCCAAGTCTGCTGCAGCTGCTCTCATCCTATTCCCACACGCAGGATGTGTACTTGGGCCGGCCCAGTCTCGATCACCCTATAGAGGCTCCTGAGAGGGTCAGGAGTGATGGATCGGTGAGCAGTTAACAACTCCTACAAGCTCATGAAACCAGTGCATTGTTCAAGTATCTGTGCTTTTTCAGAGTATTTTCATTTTGAGAGACTTTTACTGTTACTTCATTAAATATTATTGCATAAATATCTTTATATCTACAGTATCTCCCAAAAGTGAGTCCACCCCTCACATTTCAGCAACCATTTTATTATCTTTTTCACAAGGGACAATACTATAGAAATTAACTTGGATATATTTTAGTCAATGTGCAGCATGTATAGCAGTACAGATTTACTGTACTCTGAAATTAACTCAACATACAGCCATTATTGTCTAAATAACTTGCAACAAAAGTGAGTACACCCTAAGTGATAGAAGGACACTTACAAATGTGTGTATCTTGTATTAGCGCAGTTAAAATTTTGTGCTTTTGAGTACAATCTCTCATACTGACCCCTGGATTTTCAACATGGCACCTCATGGCAAAGAGATTCTGAGGATTCGAGAATTAGAATTGTTGCTCTCCACTAAGATGGCCAAGGCTATAAGAAGATCTGTAATATCCTGAAACTGAGTTACTGAACATTTACATTTACAGAAGCATGAGTGCTGCCAGCATCGCTTTAGAGGTTGCAGAAGCGGAAGTTCTGCTTGCCAGTGCTCAGACCATATGCTGCACATCGCAACAAGTCAGTTTGCAGGGCCATCGTCCAAGAAGGACCTTGGACCTGTGATTGTTTGGCTCAGATGGTGTCCAGCATGTGTGGTGACACCCTGGTGAGGAGTACCATGAAAATTGTCTTGTCTACAGTCAAGAATGGTGGTGGTAGCATCATGGTCTGGGAATGCATGAGCTGGTACTGTGGAGCTGCGGTTCATTGAGGAAAAATGGATTCCAACATTTACTGTAACATTCTGAAGCAGAATACGAAGCCCTCCCTTCAGAAACTGGGCCGAACTGCGGTTTTGAAGTGAAGGTGATTAAGTGGCCAAGAATGTGTCCAGACCTGAACCCTATTGAGCACCTATGGGGCATCCTCAAGCAGAAGGTTGAGAAGCGCCATGTGTCTAACATCCAGTCATTATGTGATATTATGGAGGGGTCAAAGAGGATCGCAGCAACAACCTGTGCAGCTCTGGTGAATTCCATGCCCAGGATGATTAAGGCAGTGCTACATAATGGTGCTCACACAAAATATTGACACTTTGGACACAGTTTTGACATGCTCAGGATGTACTCACTTTTGTTGCATTACTTAGAAAATAGTGGCGATTTGTTATTTTCAGAGGACAGTAAATCTATACTTGTATACAACCTGCACATTGACTACTCTAAAATATATCTTAAGTTTTATTTTTTATTGTATTGTCCCTTGAGAAGATCTACTTAAATGGTTGCTGAAATGTGGGGGGTGTACTCACTTTTGTGAGATACTGTATATCAAGAACCAACAGAAAATTCTCTCCTTAAAAAGGTCTGATTTTGCAGGAGAATGGAACAATGAATGTGAATAGGTATAGTTTAGAAAAAGATATAAAAAAGATCTATTGTTGTTGTTGTTATTGTAAAAGGAATAATCACTGAATTCCACCTCTAGTACTAATCTAATTGCGTAAAAAGTTGTTAAAAAATTAAGGGAAAAAAGCAATAAAGAAAAATGTATATTTGTTATATAAATTGTTATATACAGTAATCCCTCGCCTAAAATCCTAAAACATATACAGTACAGTATATCTTAAGGCTTTATAAACCGTCCCGACACTCTTGTAAACCCTTCCTCTGCTCTTGAACAGTTTCAATATTCTTAAAAAATGTTTAGGCTAGAAAACGCTTATTTTACTGCAAAAATCATTTTAATAACTTTTAACAATACTACCTATATACGGCGAAATCCTGCGATACAGCAAAGAAAAAATTTGATATGTTCTATGTAAAAACCCGCATTACAGTGAGACCACGAAAGCTGAGCCACAATGTGGCGAGGGATTACTGTATTGTTATATTGATATCATTTACATAACACACAACAAATAAATTTCAAGTAATTCATGAGTAAACAGATTTTTAATTTTTTTTTAATTGGTGCTTGTGGTATGGTGGCCATAGTTTAGGGGCTTGGTAGAGAGTTTTATTTTTGTATATTTACTAGTATAGTAGTACAGCTTTTTTTTATCTTTTATCTAAAGACACCACATGTGGTATTTGTGAGAGTTGCCAGGATGATCTCTTAACCATGTATATCATTTATTTTTCCTAGACTTCTGTCAAGTTCTGGTTTGCTACTGGAGGTGCTGGCTTTTGCATCAGTCGAGGCCTGGCACTCAAGATGAGTCCATGGGCAAGGTATTCAAGAGTGTAGTGTGTGAATTAACATTGCTCCACATTTAATAACCTCTTTAAATAAACGTTTTTGTGCATATGCAGATCAACTGGCAGAACACTTTATTAGGAACGCCTGCTCATTCATTGTAAAGCACAATGCATACAATAATGCAGATATAAAACAAGTGTTCTGTGACTTTACCCCGGGCACAGTTGTTGGTGCCGGATGATCTTAATTGAGTATTCCGGAAAACCGGTATTTTCATGCAAAATTAGTGTACACAAAACCAAAAGCACCCAGTGAGCATCAGTTCTGCAGGCAGATCGACACCTTGTTGATTAGAGAGGTCAGAGAACTCGACTGGTTCAATCTGACAGGATTTATTTATACACCCCTGAACATTAGTCTAACATTGAGGAAACAGGCTCATCCAAACTGGACACACTTGGTCTGTTTCCAATTTCTGCTGTCCAAATTCTTTGACCCTGTGCCCACTGCTCAACAACATGAATAAGCAGGTGTTTATATTAAGTTCCCATTGAGCATGGAAATACGATTAGCATTATCGCATACCAATGCTGCTCTGTGTTTCCCAGTTTGGGGAACTTCATCACTACGGCAGAGAAGATCCGTCTCCCGGACGACTGCACGATCGGTTACATCATTGAGGCGCTGCTGGAGGTTCCTCTGATACACACCAACCTCTTCCACTCACACCTGGAGAACTTGCAGAGGATGCCTTCTATGGACATCCTCAGCCAGGTCTGTGCCTCGAATCCTTTTCACATTACAGCTTATCTCCAGGGGGAATGCATTTGTGTTGAAATGACTGGTGGTTGATTTTACACTGTAATTATGGATAGGGAGAGTTCCAATACTTAATAAAAAGGCTTCCCTGAATGGATGGAGTGATGATTAGACTCACCGGTATTAGAATGACACAGCAGAATGTATTATTTAACATATGTTTATATGACACTTATTTAACACTTGCACTTAATGACGCGTCATATATTTAGAATTATACAGGTAGTCGTCGACTTACGACCACGATTGGTTCCGACAGACCGGTCGTAACACGATTTGGTCGTAAGTAGAGTAGGCTGTATGTACAGTACTGTGAAATGATGTTATAAAAATCTTTAAGTAGTATTTTATCATAATTTTCTTTCATTATTGTTCTACTGTATATATCATCACTTTCTTTGTTCATTTTATGCCATTTGTATCATCTTTACACCATTTTGTTTCTTACTGTCGTACGCCACGGCTAGCGATTGTGGTCGAATGGTCGTAAGTTGCATAGGTCGTAAGTCGACGACTGCCTGTATAGTATATTAATAATATAGTGTGTTGACCTACAACTATAAAATAAGATGTATTTTTACAGTGCAATAAAGAGTCTCTAAAAAAGCATGATCTTTTCAGAAGTATATCCACTTTAATAAATGTTTTATTTTGGCCATTCCCGCTTGTTCTAATGTAAAACTTTTAATCGTATTCGATCATACTTTCATGTCACGTTAATGCGAAATTCCTCTTTTCACACCAGAAAACCATATCCTAATTCCAGCCCTCTGTTTAACAATCAACACCTAATGACCTATAGAGTGCATCAGTAAAGAACATTGTTTCCCCCGAGGTCGTCCTCACTCATTGTGTATGTTTGAGACAAACACCCCTCTGCAGAGGATTCTCTTTAATAAATTGTGTTCTGTTTGATTTTTATTCGAGCCTGAGTCTGACTTGAAATTTTCCACCACACTGTAAAGGCTGTGTGTAATCGGTTCGCATTTCCCCCCCCTTTTCACACACTGTTTGTTCACTGCTGTAGGTTACAGTCAGCTATGGTGGTTTTGCGAACAGGAGGAACGTGATCCCTATTGCCGGGGCATTCTCCTTGATGGAGGACCCGTCACGGTATGTTTATTGGGAACCATTTGTTCTTATATTGTTACCATTGATTGCAACTATTATCACAATACTGTAACTATTGTGCTGCCATCGCACAAGCACATTACCATTACCATAAAACAATTCAACTCTTAGCATTGTTTATTTTGCATGGATATACAACAGGCTGCCTTGAGTTCTGGATTCGTAATGAATAATTTTCCCCTCTATTTAGCTTTAAGACTCTTCACTGCTTGCTTTATCCTGAGACGGAATGGTGTCTCCGCAGAAGTCATCGCTGACCGCAACACGTTCTTCTGACTAGACAAAGCAACTCTCCCAATACTCTACACGCATGCATTTATAAATCAGACTAGCAAGCTGATTATCCTGACAGTTAGCGCTGCTGCTTTTTGTATAGCAGTCACTAAATATCTATTTTTTTTTTTTTTTGATTATCAGGATAATTTTAATATCCCAAAGTCTGATTTCAAGAGTAGAAGGCTTAAAATGCTAAACTGAGCTGTGCTCTAGTAAGCAGGCAATGCATTAGCAAATATCAGGTTTAGTCTGAGTCAGGTTTCACCTCCAGACATACTCCTGAACATAAATAGAAGTTGTGAGGTCGTACTGTTGGTTTGAATAAGGTTTCACTGTGTTACAGCAAATTCAGTCCAGGAAGCATGGAATTTTAAGGCTTTAGGATAAGTGCATTTTATTGTGAAGATGACGTGAAGGAATGAATCGAAGGCCCTTGCTTGCTGAGTTAAGTCAAGAAAGTATGGATTCTTGCAGAAGTGACCAATGGAAAAACATTTTTTATAGATATATTCCCAATTCTACTGTGCACTATAAGTATGCCTTAAACACTAAGACATTTCATAAAGCTGCCAATTTTTATTTTATTATTTTTAAATTACATTATAATGTCTATGCTCATGAATGCACATGCATGGCTTTTCACTGCAGGTCAGTGTTTGTCATGAATGAACTTGCCAAAAAAACAAACTAAGGTATTACTTTCCTAGATAGAAATAGCACAAATGTTTTGGTGTGTGAACAGAAGAGGATTAAACGATGCAAAGCTGCTGCCAAATACTGTTGCTATTTGTCTCTTTATCCTTTTTTTCTTTTCTTTTGAAAATAAACCATGGTGTCTGTTTATTGCAGCTGAAGTTTTTTTTATTAGAGTCTGTTAATATACACAATATGGTTGAAAGTTTGCAGACACCTGACCATCCTATTCCTGATTCACTCCTGGTTTGCTGTTTAATCGTGTCCAGTCTTCTGGATGTGGCCGTGAAGATCGCTTTGTGCACATGGGCAGGGAAGTTCCAGTCATTCTTCAGCATTGTTTTGTGTTCTCCCAAAATTGTGATATTTGTGAGAAGAACCACACATGAATTTGATGGTCATTAATCTATATTCTTATGGCAATGGTGTCTAGCTGTTTTTTTTTTTTTCTTGCATAAGCACCAACAAAATTAGCTTTTGATGCTATGAAAAATACGTGTGTACCTACCACAAAGATCAAATGTAGTAAAATACAGTATTAAAAAAAGATTTTGAGATGAACTATACAACTTGTGCAGGGGATATAAAAGTGAGGCAGTGCAAATGTTTTCCAAATAAGTCCAAAGTGCAGGAATGTCTGTCAAAAAAGTCATTATTAAGGTTCATATTAAAAACAAGGACTGAACAGTTATCATGCTGTCTGCTGGTGAATTCTAGTGATTTAGTTCACACTATAGACACACTTTGACCTCAGAGAAACCTTTGGCCTGTTCCTCCTGTACAGTGTCTCCCAGCCCCTGCAGCTCTCTGCATTTCACTGCGAGCCGCCAGGAGGAGGAGGAGAAGGAGGACGGTAATGCTGTTATTACTTTGAACCTTTTAGGCGAAAGAAAAGACCACTGTAAACCGCTATTGTCTTTCCCTCTGTATCCTGCATCTTTTCTTTCAGTAAAAAGAAGCAATTTTGCAACGCGCTGATTTCGTGCAAATTGTAGCCATGGAGATCACGTTCACTGGCAAGCGCGCGCTCGTGACTGGAGCCGGAAAAGGTACTTTTGTTGTTGTTGTTGTCCTTTTCTCGTTAATGCACCGACGACGAGTGCCATAAAGCTGCTTATTTAATAGCGCTGTGTACAAACGGAGCGCTGTAATGGCCGCTAACTGACTCTGTAACACCTGCAGGCATTGGACGGGCCACAGCTTTGGCTTTAGCGCGCGCTGGAGCGGAAGTCATAGCTGTCACGCGCACACAGACCGACCTGGACACGCTCGTGCACGAGGTGAAATAAAAATCTGCTAGCTATCGAGAAAAGACCACAATAATGCCAATAAGACCCGCACTGCCCCCTCCTCCTGCAGTCTTTCTTTCAACCATTTTATTCTGTCTGTTTTCCATCTGTTTCTTTTAAATCTTTTTTTTTGTAGCATTTTTCTCTGTTTTTCTCTATTTGTGTGTCCTTTCTTTCACACAAAGCATTTTGTCTTTCTGTCTGTTTTCTTTCTTGCAGCATATTTTCTCTCTGGTTTTCCCTATTTTGTCTTCTTTCTTTGTTAGTTTCCTTTTTTTCTAGCATTCTTTCTGCCTGTGTCTGTCTTTTTTTTTTTCAGACTTTGTCTGTTTCTGTCCTTAATTGTTCCTGCTCTTTATTCAGCTTGATTTCCAGGGGATCTCAGGAAACATCCTCTCATGACTTCACATGTCCTCATATCCTCCTGTATTATATTTATTCCTGTACAGTAGTTGTATTTCAAATCCAAATAAAAAATTAATATTTCTAATACCTTCATCTTCACCTCATTCCCATATGTGAAAAGTATATAAATTTATGCATGAATGTATTTATTTATTTATTTTGTGCAGTGTCCTGCTATTAAACCCGTGTGTGTGGATTTGGCTGATTGGGCTGCTACAGAACGTGCACTAAAGGATGTAGGTCCTGTTGACCTGCTAGTGAACAATGCAGGCTGTGCCGCGCTTCAGCCGTTCCTCGAGGTCACGCAGGACAGCTTTGATATGTAAAGAGATTTCCATATTTTCAGATAAATATGTATTCTATAATTGCACATTTCAGTTTGCCAGCTTTTAACTGTAATTGCAGGTCTTTCAACGTCAATGTGAAAGCAGCCCTGCATGTTACACAAGTAAGGAGAAAGAAAAAACAGAACAAAACCAGTGCTTACTCATTAAAATGGCACATGTTGACTGTAAACGGTGACTTTAAATATAGATTGTGGCCAAAGGAATGAAAGCCAGAGGAAGTGGTGGCTCCATCGTGAATGTCTCCAGCCAAGCTTCACATCGGGCCTTTAAAGACCATGCTGTGTACTGTGAGTAGAAAGAATCTCTAATCTTTAATTATGTGCCTTTAAGCTTTTATATACATTTCCACTCAAACATTTTTGCAAACTAAGGATAGCTTTCTCACATGAATCTGGAGAAAATTCTCTCTCTCTATCTATTCTTGCTCTTTGTCTATCCCATTCTTTCTTTCTTTAACTCTTTTTGTTTTCTTTCTTTCTTTCTTTCGTTCTTTGTCTGTTTTTCTAACAATATTTTTGCCAATTTCTCTCTTTGTTTTATTTTTATTTATGCTTGTCTCTGTGTGTAGGAAGAAGTGGTGTAATAATAACAGATTCTGTTATTGTCCTTTTTTTATTTTATTTTTTTACATACTAATCATAGCTAACTCACATTAAGCTGGGGGTCCGCTGTTTAAAATGATAAGAACTATAATTTTTATTACAATTATACTGTTATTTGGCGTGTTTGTTAAGGGTGAATTCAGGATTTGGTGTGTTGTCTGTGTCCCACTTCTGTAAAGCAAAGGAGGAAAAATGACAGGCAATATGTCCTCCACAACAATCCATATGTTTCATATGTGGTGCTTTAAATGGGCAAGCACAAGGATTTGAGCGAGTTTGACAAGGGCCAAATTGTGATGGCTATATGACTGGGTCAGAGCATCTCCAAAACTGCAGCTCTTGTGGGCTGTTCCTGATCTGCAGTGGTCAGTATCTATCAAAAGTGGTCCAAGAAAGGAACAGTGGTGAACCGGCGACAGAGTCGTGGGCGGCTCAATGATGCACATGGGGATCGAAGGCTGGCCCGTGTTGTCTGATACAACAGAAGAGCTACTGTAGCTCAAATTGCTGAAGTAGTTAATGCTGATAATGCTCTACAGGTCAGGACTGTTTTGCCAGCAAAAGGGGAACCAACACAATATTAGGCAGGTGGTCATAATGTTAGCCTGTTTAGTAGCCCTAAAGGTACACCTTGTCAGTGTATATACTGTGATTTGACACTCAAGTTAAAGTAGAAATTATTATAATGTATAGATTTTCATGAAGTATAGAGTTTCCATATATGAAACATATTTATGAAAGAAAAAGATGCCTGCCTTAAACCACATTTAGATTTTAGCCTTTTATTTGTCTCAAATGTTAGAAGCATTATAACAACTTGTGTTGATAAGTAGATAAATGTTACTACATTCTACTGCTTTTTAATCAGTCTACGGAAGAAGGAGAACATAAAAATAGACTCGTTGGAACATTTAATGCATCTGTATGTGATGGATATTAAATGAATTCAACATTAATGCAGCAAAACCAGAACCCACACACAAATTACATTTAGACACAGTGCTTAATTTGTTACGCACAAGAACATTGTGTGCTGTATGAGAGTAGGACTTTGTATTTCTTTGTGTTCTTGATAAAGTTTGTAGTGTATTGAGTGGCATGCATTTGATTATAGTTATCTATAGCTCTATTTATTGGAGCCTTTAATGGTTTATGAGGTACTGTATAGGCTTGTTTAATAAACAAATTTGCACGCCATTAATATCAGAATCCGAACACTGAAACTCATCCTAAAAGAAGAGGGCTCCCCACTACAATATAAGTAGCTTCAAATGAAATTATTTTCACTAGGTGAAATATATAACAGATTGAAATGATGACCAATGAGCAGCGTAAATGATCAACAAGGACTCAACCTGTCCATTTGGAATTTATGATGTGTTTGCTTTTGCTGCTGTCACTTATTTTGCATCACTTCATGTAATTTTTTTTTAAAGCTATTTGAATATCTGACAATGTCATGACAATTCTCACTGTTAATGAAGGTGCTACCAAGGGAGCTCTCGACATGCTGACCAAAGTGATGGCTCTGGAGCTGGCACCCTACCAGGTGAACCACACTTACCTCTTTACCAGACCCACAGACGACCAAATAGTTACTACACTGAAAAAATTGAAAAAAAAAAAAGATTTTAAATAGGAAATACCTTTGTATATAGTTTAATGAATGTAGCAGTTCCTATTATATTAAAATGATATATTAGTTTCCTATTATTTATATATATATTAGAGTATTAAAAAGTTGAAAAGTATT
>JAAIIK010000050.1:326268-343058 GCA_014706435.1 Silurus glanis | reverse complement strand
TTTTTTTTTGTCTACTTTAATATTGGTAAAATATTATAATAAAACAGACAGCACTGCCAGAATACATAATATATAAACCCAGTTAACTAAATAAAATAATATTCCTATAAAAATTGCAAAAATAATAATGGCATGTAGTACTGCTGTATCGTGGAAATAAATGTAATATTTATAGGGTTATGTAATAAATATTACTCATTTTTGTGCAGATCAGAGTGAATTCTGTAAACCCAACTGTGGTGATGACGGACATGGCAAAAATAGGATGGAGTGACCCAGTGAAGGCCAACGCCATGATATCACGTATTCCAATGGGCAAATTTGCTGGTGGGTTATAGGTGTGGGTGAAATTAATAAAACGGGGATTTTGGTAAAAACGCTGGAGGATAAAGTGTAGCTCTGGCTCAGTGATAGGTAGTTTAGTATATTATATTGGCATATACTGTTTTTTCAGTTATACATAATATGTATTTTAGTCCGCTATCCATCTAATTTACATAGTACAATATCTGATGATACGATGATCTGTTTTGTGGTTACAGAAGTGGAGGATGTGGTTCATGCCATACTGTTTCTGCTCTGTGACAAGAGCGCTATGACTAATGGAGCGTTCCTGCCGATAGATGGAGGCTTCCTGGTCAGCTAGGTTTAAATCCTCTATTGGAATCTCTAGGAGGATTGAAAATATGATGTGCTTTTATGCCAACAGCTAGTTTTCTTGACATGTATACTAAAATACTCATATAATTGGTATTTTAACCTGCTGCAAGTCCTTGTGGCCTGTGATACGCCATGTCATCATGTCTTACCGGGAAAACTGCTTTGTAAAGAGTTGAGATTTTTCTGTGATTAAAGGGGTCAAAATGAAGAAAATCAGATTCAGTTAAATCAATCTTCAAATCACAACAAAACTTTTTTTGAACAAAAGTTTACTATCAAACTATGTAGTAAATAGTTAATATAGTAATTATAGTTAATAATAGTTAATAATGTAGTTAGATCTCATTTTAGATTTATCTTCCTATGAAATAAAAAAAAACCATTAAAGGCTTCAGCGGATCATTTCAGAGAAAATGCACATCAGTGGCTATGCGATAAGGCAATACAAGGAGATCGTAGTCTTTCTGTGTGTCTGAAATACGTCCTTGGACAATTTTGACCAGTTTCCAATTTACCAGTACATGTTTAGAATCTGATCGGGATGCAAGTCAAAATCCATTTCCACTGAGCTATGGAATGCTTGGAATTTTGCTTTTGTGATGCTTTTGTGAATTTCGCCTTTGTGACTCGTGTGACATTCCAACATTTGACCATTACTTCAAATCAATGACCACAATGATGCATTGTGAATGGGGAAAACTTGTCACCACATTCCACGTAGTCATAAAACAAATTCCTGTCTGCTTCTGCATTCGGCCAATAATGAGTAAAAAGCCTATTGTTCTTTAGTTCTTCAGTAGTTTTGATTTCTGATTTATTTAGGGTAATGCTAATCAGCGTTCCTAAGTACTTGCCTTAATATGAAATAAAATAAATGCGAGTGTGGGGAAAAAGGTTTGAAACCAACTGAGAAGGTAATATGCCCTCCTTTGTGACAGCAGAGTAAGGGATCATTTGAATATGTTTAAAACCAAGTAAATGATAAGCGAAGAGTTAACATATCTATTCTGTTCGTCGATTGGATGTCCCACCGACCAGACCAGACCATCCCATTAAATTGTTTAGCAATTCTGTTTAAAATACCACATTTTATTTTATTTATTTTTTATTCACTCACATGACAGCAAACACTGGTAAGAGCTGTGGCAAATCATTAGTCTATACAAAGACTGAAAGTGAGGATGGAATTCATCCGGAAGGGAGATGGTTCCTCAAAAAGAACCATACCAGACATTGACAGTAAGGACATACTGTACTACGTATGCATCATGCATGAAGTAAACTTACACAGACAAACAAAACCCGTATGCCCAGTTACCTTAATTCATGATCAATTAAATAAAAAAAACTGAGCTATGAATTTTTGTTGGTAAAATAGATCAAGGAGTGTGTGTGTGTAAGTAGTCCAATATCTTTTAGCATTCAGTATTAACAATTAGCCAAGGTATCTAAGTGATGGTCTACTTCTATCAAATAAAAGGTTCTGTCCTGAAGGAAACTATTGCGTGGCATGTTCTATATTAACGGTTTTACGTATAAACTACATGCCAAATGTTGTTATTACTGTTAAATGATATATTGTGCAAAATGTAGAAAATTATGTGGAAAATATTGTTTTAATATTTTCAATATTAACAATATTATTTAGGGCTTATTTGAAAGGGAAGGTTGTTACCAATAAAGGTATTTTGTAACACAATGACTGTGTTGTTTGGTGTCAAGAAAATATAGATTTAACATAGATTTTATTGTATAAAACCAGTTCATACAGCATAGAAAAAATCAATCTAATCAAACATACAAAAATATAAAAATGTGTGCTGGGTACTAAAATGAGCTATTCCTGAGATAACAGGAGGCCTGTGTTTAAAAAAAAAAAAAAAAGAATGTTGAATAAAAACACACAATACAATTCATATTCTCAAAATAAGAATATAAAAAAGTCAGATCAGTACAGATTACATTTTGTACTCAGGCATTTTTGCATTTTTGTTGTTGTAACAATACTACAAATTTGAGGAATTGTATTGAAGCACCAAGATTTGGGTTGCAATCTTTAATCTGTTTGAAGATAACTGCTTTAACTGAAGACACCCCTCAGATATTTGTTTAAAACTATTCAACATATCAAGTACATTGTGCTGTATGTATGGACCACTCTTCATTCCAAATGACCCCACTGACTGAAGACACATGGAACTGAAGAAGCGAGTTTAATTATGGATTGGGTAATGGGTCATTTTTTTGGGCTGTAGTGTCCAAGAGTGGAACCTTGAACATAAGTGAGGATGGCGTTCTGAAGAAAACTGGCTCTCTGTGCCTCGTCCTCACGTATACGCTGGATCTCTGCTTCCCGCATCCGCATGCGCTCCTGCAGAGACGAGATCTCGCTTTCTTTGTCTAGAAGAGCCTCTCGGTGAGAGGTGCTGAGTGCTGTTCCAGAAAAAAAAAAACCTTTCCGTCAAAAGGACATACAAGGGTTCATGCCTGTCCACATCATTTGGTGTGGCTGCCAGATTTCACAACTTGCTTTGTGTGGGTTGATTGGCTAATAGGTTTATTCTATTTAAACTTCATACAATTTATTAAAACTTTTCAGATTTCTTTTAGTATTTACATGTTTAAACATGTCAGTGGCAAATAAAACTAACTATGGTTTAAATGTATTTATTGAGGAAAAAAATTGTGTATAAAATTTTAGGTTTGGATGATATATTGTCCTAGAAATGATTACGATAAACGATATTATTTCATGTTGCTGATAATAACATAATGATATAATGGCATAATTCAAGTGCGCTCATTCAAAGAGGTATATATTTTATGAATATCCCAAAAATGGCTAATTTTAATATTGAACTTTAAATGTAAAAAATATATGACATGTCCTAAACAAATAAAACAAAAATAAACCACACAACCAAAGTAATACATAAAAACAAAAGAAAAATTCTAAATAGGAAACATTTAATCATATGCAGAAACTGAATCAATCTCATGTCCATGTTTCGTATGATAAGTTGATGAAGTAATTATTGTTTCAAGCCTAAATAACAGATGGAACATTAATGTGTAACATGGACAGATTTTGAAATCAATTAAACACACTTTTCTCTCTTAACCAACATTAACCAACAAAACATTTTTCCAGAAACAGTAGTCAAATTAAATGTAGGTAAAAGCGTCTGTTGTGCATTTTTATGAAAGACCAAAGTCAATTTTAAGCTATGACCTTTACCTTTAATCTCTCTCTCCAAAGCAGCGACCTTCTCCTTTAAGCTGCTCTGTGCCGTCCTTTCAGCTTGCAAGTGGCCAATTTGCTCCTGCAGCTCCACCTTAACCCGTGTCACTTCCGCCACCTTCTCCTGCTCTTTCCCTGCAAGCTCCTGTGGAGAAGTATGATTTTACAGAATCACAAGAAATCGGTGAGAGCGCCGAATCCTAACCACTAGACCACCAGGGGACCTTTACTTTCAGCTCTTGCTACATTTACTTTAAAGACAGAAGTTTTGTTAAAGTTAACGCAAGTCCTGAGAAGAAACCTTTATGTGAATTGAAGGAAGAATAACAGACCACCATATGGACTTGGGCCTAACCTAACAAGTCAAGGTACCAAAATGCTTGGCAGTTTTTGTGGGCAGGGTCATAGGGATATTTTGGACAGATTATGCATCAAAACAACGATTAAGGACATGCATTGTAAGAAATTAGTTCATGCTTAGATTTACATCAATCGACTTCAAAGCTTAATGTTTTTTTTTTTTTTTTATCTGTCTGCACATTGCTACTACTCAGTAGGCCACAACACCGCACCTGCTGCAGTTCATCTATCCTGCGCCGCAGGGTGTCCATCTCTATGCTCTGCTGGGCTACTCGGCTGTGTAGCTCAGTGATGGTCTGCTTCTGCTGTGTGCAGTGGCTCTGAGCCTCGTCACGTGACTGACGTATGCTTCGCAGCTTCTCCTCCATGCTGTTCAAATGCTGCTGCTGCATATACACAGAGGAACATCAGATCATTGCAGAAGAATATTTATAAGATCCTTTAATTACAATATACACTTTCAGATGTATACAAGTATTAAATCCAGGTGATTTTTCTTTACAACTGTTTTGAAGAAATATTTAAGTCATCCCTAAGTGATCCATGTGTCTCAAGTGTACGTTTTTAAATGTACCTCAACATTTCGAACAGAGATCCATACCTCTTCCAGGCGCACCTGTGCCCGCACTTTCCCAAGCTCCTCTTCTGCCTGAGCCCTCTCCGTCACTATAACAGCCTTCATTCGGCTAAGCTCCTGTGCAGAAAAAAAGGTTTCCTTTATTCATTTGTGAATAGACTTCTGCAATGCTCGCTGTTTCACTTTGCAGATCATCTGTGCGTCACATGGGCCAAAAGTAGGGGAGAGACATTGAATTCAATTCAGACAAAACAGAAAGAGTGCTGCTGAAACACATTATTACTCATAAACAACTGGAAATCTGTTCATTCTATTAGAGCAGCAGCAGTAGTTTTTTTTTTTTTGCAGTAGAATTTTTCATTCTGTATGATACATAGAACCTTCTGTAAGATCTGTAGAACCTGATTTTACATAAAAATTGAAGTAATGGGGTTAAGCTGTCGTCTCAGCTAAAGTAATACGTCAATCTGAAAGGCTGCTTGTAAAACCACCTTCTGGTCTGTAACGCTTGTTTGTGTTTGGACACGCCTCCTGTCAACCATTTTATAGAAAATAAACAGGCCCCTTAAGATTCTGTTGGTGGAGCTTTGTAATTATGGGCAGGGATTATTCAAAATAGTAAAAAGGACTAAATATAAGGAATGTGAACAAAACATTGCAAGAATTTTATGGATTTGGTTTCAAATTGGAGCCGATCGTACCTCCTCTAGCTGGATCCGCTGGCCCTCGAGTTTGAGAATACGGTCTTGTAGAGCTCTCTCACTCTCCTCCAGGTGCTTATTGACATGATCTACCTACAAAGGAACACACACTCTAATGTATGATATATGGAGAACACTTATGTGTCTGTATATTAAGAACACACTCTTGTGAAATGTGAGGTTTCGGCACATAAATCTCCACCTCTTTCTGACGCAAACTGTCCATGTCTTCAAAAGCTTGTTTGGATCTTCTCTTCTCAGTGTCCAAGCGTTCTAATGGGCATAAGAAAAAAAATAACTGTAATACAGGTCACAATGCCTGGGCTACAGTGCGTGTGAGTGCTTATGTGTGTAAAGACGCTACGTTCAGCTTGGGACAGACGTAATTTCAGCTCTGCAGTGGAGTTGGTCAGCTCCTGCTTCAGCTCAAAGATTTGATCCTGTTGACCTTTGCGTCGCTGCTCAACTTCATTTAGCTGTACACAAAGGATATGAATATTAACACACCCTCTACATTAGGGCTGGATGATTTTCAAGAAAAATGTGATGTGCAATGTGATCATATCTTTGACATTTGAGTTTCCCTAAAATGTTTACTTTTCTCGACTTTTTAAAGCATTAATTCATTCAGTTATACTAAACCCTTGCAATATGTGTATTTGTAATATTTCAATATATCATGCAGCCCCGCTCTGTACCTTGTTCTTTAGCTGAAGATTCTTCTCAGTTAGACTGTTTACTTCCCTCAAAAGCTTCCCTTCTCGGTGAGCACTGTCCTAAAAATCAAAACATCAGCATTACTAAGAAAGTCAATGTTGATAATTAAAAAAAAAAAATTTCCCAAAAAGAACTTCACAAAGTGGTTTATTCCTCCTTATACCACACCAGGTTTCTTAGAATTTAAATGTTTATCTGCTGTAGAATGAGTACAAGTTGAACTAACTATTATTAGTCTGGGTTGTCAGTTATGATCTGTATCATTAGTCTGTTTGCAGCTTGTCATGTTACTGAGGAGCATTGAAGCATTGTTACTTCAGAAATGTTAACATATTTAAACTTCATTCTTCTTCTACTGCTTCTTTCCTCTGCTCCCATTAGGGGTCTCCACAGCGGATCATCTGTCTCCATACTACTCTACATCTGCCTCTATCAAACCAACTACCTGCATGTCTTCCCTAAACACATCCATGAACCTCCTTTTTGACCTTCCAAGTTTCCTCCTTCCTGGTGGCTCCATTCTCAGCATTCTCCTACCGATATACCCCATGTCCCTCCTCTGTACATGTCCAAAAGATCTCAATCTCGCCTCCCTCACCTTGTCTCCAAAACGTCCTACATGCGCTGTCCCTCTAAACTTCATTAATTAGTTAATTTATCTAGTTACGTAATCATTAATTAGTTACAGAATTTTAATGTATGCCATGGAAGTTGAAAAGCCACCCGACATGAAGCTTAGTGCACAATAAACATGTAATACACACCTTACTGTGTAATACCCAATTTATACATGTCATTTACAAGCATTGAAAAGTTTACACTGTCAGTGATATTTGCAATGCAAAATTGACTAATGGATAAAACTGTGAAATTGTTTAAGTTGTTTTAAATACAGGTCTATTGTTCTGCCACTCAACATCATACAGGGAGATGAAGTTCGATGAGGTCACATTTATCTTAATGCATTCTAACAAATAATTACTAGAGTGATAAAGAATATCTGGTTAATCAAATTCATCTTCTGCCTCATTATCAAAATCGCCATATTCACTATGTACAGACTTCCAATCAACCCATTAAATGCCATGCAAAAAATCATCCATTTAGCTCAGTGAGGTAATTTGGAAACCTTTACAACAGCTAATTCACTCTGTTACTCTATGTTACGATGGTACAATTGTTTAAAAAACAGTTCTTTCATTTTGACAAACTATGGCACAATAAAAAAGAAAAAAGTTACACCTCCTGTTGTTTCTTCATCTCTCTGGATTGCCTGTCCAGGAGTTCAGTCCTTTCCACTTTTGTTTTTGTAAGCAGATCTCCCATATTACTGACTTTCTGTTCAGATAGAGCCAGAGCAGCTTCAGTCATTTGTAACCTGCATAACCAAACATCAATAAATAGCAGAACATTAGCAGCATCTGATATTGAGATATTAACAATTTGCTGTTTAATGGACAAAAACTATGTACCCACAAATATATAACATGTTTGTAAAAACCTAAAATAAAATAATCTTTTGACCTGCATACAAAGAGAGGATAAAATTGAGAAAGAGACGCCTGCTTACTTGGCTGTGAGGGAATTCATGGCAGATTTGCGTTCATTCAGAGCTTCCTGGAGCTGGCCCAAGCGTACTGATGATGTTCTGCATCAAACACAACAAATGTCTATTTATTTTAATAATTGAAATGTCAGTAGATAAATGCATCAGTTGCCTTCATATGTTTTAGGATGATTATGTGAATGAGAATTGGGAAGAACTCTGAGGAACTCTGAGGAACCCACAGTGTGTAGAACTGTGTACAGTGTGTAGAACTTTTTTTCACACCTTTACAATGCATCCAGAAAAGTTACAAACAATGTTCCATAATGACAATGTGAAAGAAGTGTGTTTGAAATCTTCGCAAATGTATCAAAGCAAAAAATAAATAAATAAATAAAAATATTCACAGCCTTTGCTCAATACTTTGTTGCAGCACCTTTGAAATGCTGCAGAGATAGTTGTTCTTCTGGAAGGTTCTCCTCTCTCCACAGAGAAACGCTGGTGCTCTTTCAGAGTGACCATCGGGTTTTTGGTCACCTTCCTGACTAAGGCCCTTCTTACACGATCGCTCAGTTTGGCCGTGCGCCCACTTTAGGAAAAGTCCTGCTGGTTCCAATCCATCTTCTTCCATTTATGGATGATGGAGGCTACTGAGCTTATTGGGACCTTCAATGCTGCAGAAATATTTCTGTACCCTTCCCCAGATCTGTGCCTCTATACAATCCTGTCTCAGTGGTCTTCAGACAATTCCTTGGCTTGGTTTGTGCTTTGACATGCACTGTTAACTGGAGGACCTTATAGAGACAGGTGTGTGTTTTTCCATATCATGTCCAATCAACTGAATTTACCACAGGTGGACTCCAATAAAGTTGAAGAAACATCTCAAGGAGGATCACTGGAAACAGGATGCACCTGAGCTCAATTTTAGGTTGTCATGGCAAAGGCTGTGAATACTTATGTATATGTGATTTATATTATTGTTTTTTTATTTTTTATAAATTTTTTAAAAAAAATTTTTCTCGTTGACAAAATGGAGTATTGTTTGTAGAATTTTGAGGAAAATAATTAATTGAATCCATTTTGGAATAAGGCTGTAACATAACAAATTGTGGAAAAAGTGAAGCTCTGTGAATGCTTTCCGAACCGAATGCACTGTAACTGCAGAATGACTTTCACTATTCTGGAGAGCAAGATTTGAGATCATTAATGTAATAACTGACCTGCTGCTCTGCCCCATCTCATTCCTCTGTTTATCAATGGTCTCCATCAGATTTAGAACCTTTACAGAAGTGAGAGAATTGAGTGTTATTAATGTAAAATTTTAAGAACGTTAATGTAGAGTTATTTCTCTCAGCAGCGCTGACCTGGCGATTCTTCTCCTCTTTGAGGAACTGGATCTCCTTGCTGAGCACCTTAGTTTTGGTGTGGCTTTCTCGCAGGGTTAAATGTCGATCCGCATTGTGAGCCATAGACTGCGCTGAAAAGAAAAAGATTCCAAATATGTAGTCTGAATCTTCTAAGAAACACACTGCAAAAAATTATTATTAATTAATATAATTTGAGACGGCATGCCACTTTATTTTTTTACGATTTTTGAAACCTGAGCTGATAGATCCCCATGCGATATTGGTTTATTCTAAAACTGCTAAGCTGTAAATGTTATTTGCATAAATATTCACAACTATAGGTATAAAATCAATCCTGATCTTTGGCATTTCTTACTGGAACTGAAATGTTTTCTCTCATACCAATATTTTGTGCTATGTCAATGTATACAGGGTGTCAGGAACCAATCAGAATATGTTGGGTAATATCCACAAAAATAAAAAAATAAAAAAACAGTGCAGCAGTTGAGAAAATGCATACAGTGTAAAGAAGATCATGCAGAGAATGTACAGTTAGGTCTTTATATATTTGGACAGTGCCCCAATCTTCATAGCCTTTGTCCACCACCAAAGTGGATTTAAAATGAAGCAGTCAAGATCTAATTAAAGTGTAGTGCTGTCCGAATACTTATGGACTTATTGTAAATACACACAAAATAAAGCAGTTTGCTTCCTTAATTTCTCGACATTTATTAATGCAAAAAGGAAAATGTAGAAATGGGTCATTTGATAACATATTTAGTTGCGTAGACTTTCTTGCTGTATGACAATTACAAGAACGCTGAGATCTGACCGATGGCTCTGAGGATGTCACTTGGGATGTTGTTGCCAGCCATCTCGAGCTGCAGGAGAGTGTGGTTCTGCTGTACAGCTTCTAGCAAAGCACGGCCGCCCAGCAGGCCAATGTTATTCCACCGCAGGTCTGTAACACATCCGTTCATCGTGCATTTAGAAAATGTTAACTTTATTTATTCAACGAAAAAACAATTGGACTGACAACTTTCTAATGTGGAGAGAGAGAGAGAGAGAGAGAGAGAGAGAGAGAGAGAGAGAGAGGGGGAAATAATCACTTGGTTTACTTGTCAACACCCACCAAGCTCTCCTAGGATCGAGTTCCTTTTTAAGGCCAGAGCAATCTCAGCTGCTCCCTGGTGGTTGATCTGGTTGTTGCGCAGGTCTAGCTGTGTAAGGGAACTATTAGAAGCGAGACCTTCGCAAAATACGGAAAAGCCTTCCTCCCACATCCCTATGGCATTCCACTCCAATACAAGCCTGTAGATTAGATGATGAACTGAGATGATGAACCTCAACAGAATATACACAGCACCAATTCAAAAACCCTTTTTTCCCATAACAGGCAACATATATGCACTCATTATCATATGTTTTCGTTTCTTCTGTAATACAGTGCATCCGGAAAGTATTCACAGCGCTCCATTTTTTCCAAATTTTTTTGTACCAAATCCAAAATGAATTCAATTCAATTTATTCCTGAAAATGTTCCTGGAAATTCGTCAATTTACCACAGGTGGACTCCAATCAAGTTGTAGAAACATCTCAGTGGAAACATGATGCTTCTGAGCTCAATTTTGAGTGTCATGGCAAAGGCTGTGGATACTTATGTAAATGTGAATTTTTATTTATTTATTTATTTATTTTTCGTTTTTGCAAAGATATTCCATTTTGGAATAAGGCTGTAACAACTAAATGTGGGAAAAGTGAAGCGCTGTGAATACTTCCCGGATGCACTGTACCTCATTCACAGTAACACGGCAGGTGCGTACGCCCTTATCCAGAGCGAACTGCAATTATCTCATTTATAGCACTGAGCAGGTAAGGGATAAGCAGTGGAAAATTGGTGGTGCTGGATTGGAACTCATGAACTTCTGTTTAGAAGCCTCTTAATCATCTTTAGCACTGAGCTCCCACCTCTAGATTAATGTGTTGTTATTTACTAAAAAATACTATTTACTATTTGGTAAAGGCATTTATACTCAATATTACTTTTTATTGAAACATTATATTTACATGTAGTAGCATACTATTTATTTATAAGGTAAAAAATACACTAATTCAGACTCTGATCGTTTATTTAATTTAGTAACGTGTTTAATTTATTTGTCATGAAACTACCGTAATTTCCGGACTATAAAGCGCACCCATATATAAGCCGCACCCACTGAATTTTACAAATATTTTTTTTTTTAACATAAATAAGCCGCACCTGTCTATAAGCCGCAGGTGTCTACACTAATGTACTTTACACAGGCTTTAACGAAAAACACGTTACACACGGTGTGAAATATGTTGCGCTTCCTTTAGGAGCATAGCGGTATTTTGGGAATAGCATGCCACAGCTTTTTTCCGGTATTACTGCGTGTGTTCAAGACGAGGATTATGTCCTTATTATTTTCTGATGCTCAGTTCTAAGTTTCTTTGACTAACCCTTAACGCTGTTGGCAAGAAAAATAAAAAAGCACGAGTTTTGGAAAGCTGTCTGTGCTTATATGATTTCTGTTGCAACTGGAGTTAGCGGGCTCTCCCTTAACCCTGACTCTCCAGATGCCGTGCAGCTCAGAACACAGGTGAGGTGCGTTTTTTCGTTTCCGTTCGGAAATTTCATTGGTCTAATGTTATGGGGTTCAGTTTTTTGGCTTTTCCTGGGGAAAACCCAGGAAAAATCCATAAATTAGCCGCTTCGTTGTTTAAAACGTAGGAAAAAAGTAGCGGCTTATAGTCCAAAAAATACGGTACACAAAACACACACAAGCAGGAAAATTGGAACGTTTTTCAGCTTAAATGTGACAAAAACTCTAGAAAATAAATCACAGTTATGGAGAGACTGAAGAAAGGCAGTGTACAGAATGAAAGGATGCTCAGCTAAATACAGAACTGCACACTCACCGCTGCAATGTCTTGTTTCTCATCAACAACTTCCCCAAAGCTTCAGCTCCAGCACCTCTCAAGTTGTTTCCCTAGCAGCACAAAAACACATTTTATAACATAATACCTTGCAATGCAAATCGTTCCAGAGCAGCTCCATTGGGTAAAGGTCGGGTCACTGTGCAGGTCAGTCCATTGCAGTCAGCGTGACCGCTTTCTTCTCTAAATTACTCTTTTAGCTTTTAGGGTTGTTGAAAATCAAAAATGCTTAAATCCTGTCCCTACCTTAAGATCAAGCAGTTTTACTGTGGTGTTGAAACACAGCCCTTTTAGAAGAAGCTTGGTGCCTGTGATTGACAGGAGAGATGCATTGAGTATAAACAACACACCATTTGCACCCAAGAAACCTGTGGGATTCATATTTGCTTCATGCAATACACATTTAAATGTATATCCATTAAATAACAAGCAAGCTCAATACATACGTTCACTAGGAGTTGAATACTTATGCTAGTCACTTGACATTAAACATTCAAGTTCAGCTAGCACTATGATCAAATGAATCTAGTAATTAATATTACCAACTTTATTGTTAAGTATTATATCTTTTGCTGATCACACACCGTTCACAGCATCGTCACATCGTCCCCACTTACCTTCTTCGCTAAGCATGCAGTCGCTGAGAATGAGCTCAGTGAACAGAGTGTTGTTTTGCAGTGACTTGCCCAGCATGGAGCAGGACTCCACTGTCAGACTCTGACCACTCAGGTCCAGTTTGGTACCAGAAGCCGCAGCTCGGACCTCCTGCAGCTGGGTCAGGACTGACTCCTGGGGCTCCACACCTGCTTCCTTACACAGCCGCTGGTAGGTTCGCCGGAAATCCTCCATCACTGGACACAAGGAAGCGTATCTGTGCCGACGTCTCATTCACTTTCACACCCAAACACGGTGCTGCTGAATAACATGAGAGAGAACACAATTTTGGTCAAATTTGATGTTTTGATGGTGTTGTCTCACCACTTCTTTACATGATCATGAATGTAGGATGGAGCCGGAGTGACAGCCTCATGGATGCATTCACCTGTTTGAAAGTTTGGCTCGCTATTTTATTTGTGTACACAATTTTTAAACCATTACAGGATAGACTTTATTACAGGATAGAATTGATAATAATCTATTCTCTCTCTCTCAATCCATTCATCCACCCATCTATCTTCACAATCCTGCCACCTGATATGATGCCATTACCTGATCCTGACAGCTTTTCACAGCTGCAGCTCCGGACTCGCCTGATTCATCATGTCATACTATTTCTGCTTCAATTTTGACTTGTCCAATCTTAGGCTGTCTTCAGTGGACACACACATGTCCACTGTACTCATACTTAACATCTTCAACACACACTGAGTTTGTCTTTACACCTCTACAAATGTATCCGGTGTCACCCAGAAAAAAGATAAGTTCAATTTTGTGTCTGGTTTCTCTCAAGATTTCTTCTCAGGCAGTTTTTCGTACCTTTCTACCTTTGGCTCGCCACAGTTCCTGGTTGGATTCTGCTGGTATGCAGGTTAGTAAATGTGTGTGTATGGTGGCCTGTGAAAGACAGGCTTCCAATCCAGGGTGAAATGGGTAAGTAAAAAGGGATTTGTCCCCTGCATGAACATGATTAGGTCTATTTTCATTTGATATCTATTTAGAAACAAACTTTTGTTCTCTGATTTTGTTCCCTAATCTTATCATCCCTACACTGGCTACCTGTTAAGTTTCCTATCAACTGCGAACTATTGCTACTTACCTACAAATCCCTAAATGTTTTAGCTCCCATGTAGCTATCCAGTCTTCAACACGCTACAATCTATCACGCTTCTTAAGATCTCAAAACTCTGGACTTCAAGTAGTTCCTAGAATAGCAACGTCCACTAAAGGCGGTAAAGTTTCTCACGTTTAGTTCCTAAACTTTGGAATAGTCTTCCTGACAATGTTCAGAGCTCAGACACAATCTCCTAGTTTAAGCGCAGATTAAAAACTTATCTTTTTAGCGAGTCCTACACATAACACATATCATAACCTTGTGCTTCAGCACATCTGATCAAATGCACATTATCAACTTGTGCTTGTTAATATTATGAAGAGCAGCTACGCTAATTCCTCTTCCTCTACCCATCCCGAGGCATCCTTAGGTTGCGCCAGCTCCAGTCACGTCCCACCTCATGAAGATTATGGACCTTTAAAAAAGTAGATGCCTGCAAACATCCCGAACCATCTAGAGACGTACCAACGCCATTTGGATTCCACTTCATGTAGAGTTTGGACCACTCAAACCTCTTTGAGTGTTTAATTAAATGCTCTAGCATGGAGAAGCTGGTGTTGGATTTTTGATGATCTCAAATGTTGAGCTATTTTATGAGTTGCTCAGTAGCTCCTGGTTCCATAACCTCAAATGACTGTATAAGATTGTAGAAGGAACATTACTCATAATCTTACATTCTGGTGCTCATGTTAGTTCTCACTCTCCAGTGTTCTGTATTGTTTTAAAGACTATAATCACACTCTTGATATCACCAAATGAGGATGGGTTCCCCTTTTGAGTCTGGTTCCTCTCAAGGTTTCTTCCTCATAACATCTAAGGGAGTTTTTCCTTGCCACAGTCGCTCCAGGCTGCTCATCAGGGATAAATACACATTTCTCACCTTCATTCTTAAATTCTGTAAATCTGCTTTGGGACAATGTCCATCGTGAAAAGCGCTATAGAAATAAACTTGACTTGATTGTCTTAAAACATACGCCATACCAAAAAGCACTGTTAGTGACAGCTGATTGTGTATTTGTATAGTAAATGTAGTCCAATAGAAGTGAGCGTATGTAGATACACGTTGCGTTGCATAAATAAAATATGATAAACAGATGAAAACTAAAAATAAACCGTGTATAACATTTCGGGACGCTTTGAAAGAAATCGGGTTAGTTATCTGGACAATTAGTTCATAAGAGGACTGTTTTTATTTCCAAATTCAAAAAATGTGGAAATAAATATAAAGTTTACTTACCGTGTGTCACCACAACACATCGCTACATTCCGCTCATTGTTTCTTTTGACAGTTGGAACGTAACCAGGAAGAGAAGCGTCATATCCGCAGTAGGGAGTTCTGGGAAATGTAGTGTTATGTGTGAGACGGTGCTAAACGTGTGCTAAGCGTCGAAAGTATTTTTTTTCTAATATTTGAAGCTCTTTTTTATTGAACATTTAATTCAAAACTGGTATTTTTTTTTTCCATATGTGCATTTACACAATTAACACCTTAACGTGACACAACAACACACCGTCTTCTTTATCATCATCATCATCATCATCATCATCATCGTCATCATCATCATCACAGTGCTGATTAATACACCGACCAGTCATAACTTTATGACCACCAAACAGGCGTAACATTACAAACACCTGCAACAAGTCCTGACCCGTCACCACTTCACTCCACATGCACCAGTGAGCCTTGGCCCCCCATGACCCTGTCATCAGTTCACCACTGTTCCCTTCTTGGACCACTTTTAAGAGAAACTGACCACTGTAGACTGGAAACACCCCACAAGAGCTGCAGCTTTGGAGATGCTCTGACAAAGTCATCTAGCCATCACAATTTGGCCCTTGACAAACTCACTCAAATCCTTATGCTTGTCTATTTTTAAGTAGGCATTCTTATCTTTGCACTTGCAAATCTTTGCCCGTTAATTATTTTATATCAGGGTTGTTAAAGCCGAATTTTTCAGCAATCAAACATTCGATCACCCAGCCCAGACCTCCATCAGCACCATGAGTGAAGTAATTATGCTACAGAACAGATCAAGAATATGAGTCTATTCCATATTGACTCTGTTCCTCCATATGTGACCGGACATCAAATTATACTATTTCAATGGTTCTTTTTTTTTCAAAAAGCTACTGATAATTTCACTACGCATTCCACTACAATCTATCAGTTGTACCAAATGGTTACAAATACAAAGTGTACTATATCATTCTCATCAAACCAAAGAAACTATTGTAGAAATGAATTGGAATCTGGATGAATCTCTAAAAGTTGCCTATGGTGTTCTAATGTTCTTTATTGCTACCCACTGCACATAACATCCACCATATAACATCTCCAACAAACTGCCAGTAGATAATACTATAAAAGCTTTCATAACAAAACAATATATTTTCAATTTTTATTCTGGTGTGACTTCATATTGTGAGTATTATGAATTATAAACATATAACAATATATGCATTGAAATCTAGCTACTCATTATCAGTGCTAATGTCATTTAACATTGCCTTTTCCTGATAACTGTATTTGTTTGTTTCTCTTCCAAAGCACAAGAGCCTCAACAGAGACAATTGGGCTGCAGTGGACCAGACATTAATCAGTGACGCTCATCTCTCCACATATCCACCACATTTTTATTATACATTTATTTTATTGCATACTCCTAGCTGACTCTCACTCCCCCAGTTCAATTTTTCTTATCTCACCTGTCCTTTATGCAACATTTCTGGCATCAGTAGAAAAAATCTTACAGACTTTAAGGCCAAAACTGAGGATTAATGAATTGCAATCATATGTTTATGTGGATTATGTATCAAGCAGGAAGAGTTTTAGTGCACACACACACACACACACACACAAACACACACACACACACACACACACACACACACACACACACACACACA
>JAAIIK010000050.1:304406-323716 GCA_014706435.1 Silurus glanis | reverse complement strand
TCCACTTCATGATTGTGTCCCACTTGTTGTTGATTCTTCACAAAAAATTACAGTTTTATATCTTTATGTTTGAAGCCTGAAATGTGGCAAAAGGTCGCAAAGTTCAAGGGGGCCGAATACTTTCGCAAGGCACTGTATGTTTAATGATATTATAGTTATCATATAATCTCACATTATTAGTAAACGTAATAAACTGTGACTTTTTAATATGCTTTCAAGTGTATTTTGTGTACAAAAATTCTGGTTCCTGTGAAAATACTAGTGAAATATGAATTACCTTTGAATTTTAAAAAATTTTTTATTACTTTTTTTTATTTTTATGAAACAACAATGTAATTATATTTTAATAGATTTCAACAGCAATGCCATTTTTTGCCTTGCAGTGGGTGGACAGGTGGATTTTGAAGACTTTGTGGAACTCATGGCACCAAAACTCTTGGCTGAAACAGCTGGAATGATTGGCATGAAAGAACTTAGGGATGCCTTTAAACAGGTCAGTGGAAAACCTGCATATATATGTAAATATATTACAATAAGTGTTAATTGTGCCAAATATGACATTATACTATACTTAATTTGCTGATTTGTGTTCAGACCTTTTCCATTCAGTTCATACCTCAGAGTTAGCCAGATCATTCTTGATTAGATGTAGAGTTTTTTATATGTAGAGTAGCCGCATTATTACACAAGCAAGTGTCTTTAATTCCACAATTACAGTGATAGAAATGTTGCGTTTTCTTTGCTGTCAAATTGCGACAAGACATAGCTTAATGTAGCATAAAATAATTCAAGAATATAAAATAAAAAGGACAAATATGAATTAGAAAATGATAAACATTCACAACATGACAGCATGAAACACGTAATCTGACAGCATATCGCTAAATAAAAAGTACCTGTATTAATCACTTTAATCACTGGAAATTTTATGTACTTCAACTAAATGAAGTCGTTTTGTATTTTACTATCCTGCCATGTATCAAGGGGCCACTAAATATCTTGTGCATGGGATGCAACCTACTTTATTGAGTATATAGTTTTTTTTTTTTTGTGTATTTACAGTTCAAAAATACATTTTGAAACAGACTATCAAGCAGTGGCTCTAGTTGATATTGCAAAAGAAAATGGGCTTAAATCTTTACTGATACTTCTCCCAACATGTAACTCTCTTAAAAGAGAAACTTAAGCCTGCTGTTAATTATATGCCTGAAGATCTGAATACTGATATACTCAGTTTCAAAGTTATATCCTCAACCAAGCATGCATAAATGCAATGAATGTGGTCCAGTGTAAATACCAATTACAATCTACTCGAATTTGGAAACCCTTTTACTAATTATTCTGTTATTTAATTTCCTTTTGCTTTTCTCCTGCAGTTTGACATTGATGGCGATGGAGAGATCACGACAGAAGAGCTGAAGTTAGCTATGAATAAGCTGTTGGGGGAAAACATGAGTCACAAAGAGATTGACTCAGTGGTCAGAGAGGTCGATAACAATGGGGATGGAACTGTAGACTTTGAAGGTGAATAAATGATTGTCGTTGATAATCATCTCCATCGAATATCGTTGAATCGATTTACAGATTAGTATGAATGGCGCATGGGATCATTTTTGCTATTTGTTTTTGCAGAGTTTGTGAAAATGATGTCAAGCTGCTGAGACGTCATGGTGTACAATGACAGATTTCTACTTTCTCCTCAGTAAATTTCTCTAACTTCATTTCTCAGTAATCACAGGTAGGATTTGTATAATCGTGTAATTGGAGCTAAACAATCAATTTATCTGTAATGCGTAATCTACCTGTTACTATGTAAATGTTGTATTAATCATGAGAGATTATATTGTGAAGGCAAGCTATTACCATTTAAATAGCTTCTATCATAAGACTTATCATGCTATCAACCTTTTAGAGATTAAGTAAAGCTTTCGCTACATTCCTTGAATTAGGCTTTTTGCTATAAATAAAAAAAATTTATTGATTGGTTTAAGTTTGCCTTTGCGCTAGATCTTTTCCTGTTGTAAATATTCCATTTCATTACATTTTATTTAAACTTGGTTTATACTTATTGAAGAACTGGAAGCTTTTTTTTTGTCAGACTATGTATTTAGATAAGCAATTCTACTTTACTTGAATTAAGAATGATCTATGCATTAATATACACCAAAACCATATACCTAAATTAACTGATATGTTTACAGTATACACTGTACATACACTGTGGCAAAAGGAAAAAAAAAAACATGTATCTGTATACAGACTCTTCATGCTGACTGTTTGATTGCTATCATTCTCAATCATCTGCACAGAATAGATTTTGTTTTTGTTTTTCCTTACAGCACACTAATTTATGAGCATCATAGTCACTGAATCTATGCTCTTAACCAAGATTTTCACTCCTATTTGCTGCTGTCTTTTGCTATAAAGATAAATCCAGATGTTAGGCATTACTATTATATTCCTATTGAGCAGATTTTTTCTGCCATCTGTGCCCCTATAATTATCCCCAAAGTCTCTGAATTCATAGTTTGTTATTCCTTTAGATTCTCCCTGATGTGTGTTTGCAAAGCTATAAATATAACTATATACATTTTCAACTATAACAAAAGTTTTAAAGATGGTTGTTTTTTGTGCATTTAAAAAAAATCATGTTATGCAATGATAAAATTTGTGTATATGACGCTCTCTTAAAATGATACAATATTGTATATTAGACATTTTAATAAATATAAACTGCTTTAAAAATTGCTTCTATCTTTAAGCAAGGCTTTATATTGGTTTGCTTTAAATATGTACACTACGTTTTAAAGCATCAAGTCACAAAGCCAGTAGAAGAAATTGGGTTTGCTATCTTCACCAAATAGGTAATGCTAGTTACATATGTAACTAAAAGAGCTTCTGAAAGGTTCTATTTCACATGTGCTAACTGCCAGGGCAGAATGTAATCTGAGTACATATGGGATTTCATGAATAGGGGCATATAACAGTATGGACTGAATGTAAATTTGGTTTCCAAAATGATGAAGTAACCTCTGTAGTGTCTTACCTTCCCAGCCAGTGTATGCACCCCACCCCAACAAATGCACAGTTAATCTAAGTATTGGATGGTTGCAGTTTGGAGCAATTTACACTTTTTGCCACGTATCAAGCCCAGCATTAAATTCTCTGCAGACTCTCCTTCAGTGAAAATCAATGTTGTAATTTCCAAGGTTGGGTGATATAACATTGGACATGTCAGACTCATCTGGCTACCAATATGTGTGGGGTGAACTTTTAGCCAGAGAAGAAAGCAACTGCATGGTTGTGCACACATTTCAACTCAAGCCGAATGTCTTTCCTCATGCCATTACAGTCCTCAACAGCAGATGTTAACTTAATGATCCATTGTGTCCCTCACCACACTGAACAGTGTAGACTGCAAATGCACAACTTTTTTTATTTCTATACTTGTATATATTGTATTTCCACTAGCTACATACTTTTTAATGCATGGCGTTTTGACAGAATTGCTTTGTTCTACTGTATATTTTAAACAATTCTTGTGCCTCTGTACTACTACATTGCATGTTCTGTATCATCTGTATCATAATTTGCACCATTCATATTATATTCAATCTCCAATATGTGTAATAACACGAAAGCAAATTCTCTCCTTAAGAAAGGTCAGTAAGGATAAATGAATTAAGCATACACAGTACAAATCCTACAGACAGAACTTGCTAGAGAACAACAGGGAGGGAGCACAAAAATCCCAAACTGCCCTGGATCTGGCTGTCCTTTCAGCTGAATGCAATCTGTACCTAGAGCATGTAATAAAACCAGGACCAAGACATATAATATATAAAACTTAGCAATGATTACACAAAATGTGTAATACAGATGAATGCATATCAGGTAAATACAGTTGAATGATAAATTATGTGAAATTGCTAAGCTTGCCTATCTTTATTTAAATCGATGCTTCAATTAGTCAGACACTCAAGCTAGCTAAAATTGTGATAAACAGATGTGCACAAAAACGTGAGGACAACCATCAATGCCAAAATAAAATACTGTAATACATTTGTAATGTGTTTAAATGATTCAAAGTTGATAAATCATTCAAGGTATGAAAGACAATTCTATTAGAAATTAGTCAAAACAACGAGTTAGACAAAAGCAAGTGTGTGTATGAGGAAGAGATCATTTTGGTGATAGCATGTGCACTTGATTTTGTGCAGTCTCGTGTCCCCAATCTGGGATATTTCTGTTCTCTCTCAAATTTATTAATCCAGATTAATCCGCCGTTCTCGCTGTCATGACCCAGCATCATTCAGCAGCAGAGTAACTGAGCTCAGTTAGAGGCATGTACTTCTGTTCAGCAACAATTTGATTTGCAAAAATCTGCATCTGTGCCAAATATGGATGATTGGTGATGATTTCACAAAATCTGAATCTTTTTAAATGTGGTTCAGGCATCTGAGGAATGACCCTGACCAGGATTACAGAGTTACAGCAGAGGAATGAATAAAGCAAAAATATGACAGGACAGGAATGTTAGCATTTTTTATGAGTATAATATAATGATTTTATACAGTAGTCAGTTCCAGTTTACTTACTTGGACAAGTGCTGTTCTGATAAGATTGCTAATATTTAGTATATCATCAGGCTTTCAAACCAATAAAACACTAACGAATAAGGCTTGGACTTGTTTATTATTTATCAAATGTCTATGGCTTTTTTGAGAGCTATTTGTATATTTATCTTTGTATGTGGACAAAGATAAAAAATAAAAATGTAGTCAAATTGTAACTAAAATAAGTTACTTGATGTTAATTTTAATGTTTATAAAGCTGATGTACAAGCATCAATTCGGTTGCAGCAAATATTTCCAACTGTCAGTACAACAGCACTCTTGCTAGTGAGATTGCATGCATTTCTGTAATGACATTTAGAATATAACCGTAGAATAAAATTGCATTAACTTTTTTCAGATTTGGGTCTGTTATATATAGATGGCCACAGTTACAGCTATATTTACATGGGAATATTTTTGACGCGCTGTTTAAGGTATGCAAATCACATGTGTGTAGTTTGACAGGTTTTCTATTCAGTAAAAGCATTCAATTTAGTAGCATCTTTTTTAAAAACTGCCTTTAAAGAGCCCTCAAGAAATCATTGATAGAAAATGCAGACTGAAAATGGAAATAATGTTTTGTTCTTGTATATGACCAATGTACCGCTGTCTAATATTCTGCCAAATGTGTGTTAACTGCAACTATCACATCTCAAAGTCTGGGGATGTCTGAAGCCTGAATACAGAAATGTAAAATGTATTTATTAAACCCAGTACAAATATTGATAGCCTGCTATCAGAGGCTTACAACAGTTATTATCTACAGGACATGGGTGTCTCTTTCACGTCTGTCATGTACATTTGCAAAAGACAGCAACAGGGTCATTTATAAGAGGAAAATATGCAGTTGGATGGACAAGAATTGGCAACCATCCACTATAAGATTTTGTGATACAGCCAGGATGTTCCTGTGCTCTTGCTCTCATTTATCCAAATTAATCTGCTCATGCCTCTCTGTGTTATTTAGCAGCACAGCTGTTTTAGTGTCCCACAGCACTCTCAGCTGTTTAAAGTATAAACCATGGGTGTGTGGAGAACAGACTACACCTACACATACCCACCCACCCACCCACACACACACACACACACATATAAGGTCTCTTTCAGTGATTTTTTTTCTCATTATTTTTTTTATAATTTACAGCATTGTACATTAATTTAAATACATCCAAACTTTGAAAGAACACACAGAATTACATAGTAAACAAAAAAAAAGTGTTAAACAAAACAGAATATGTTTTATATCTTAGATTATGTAGCTTCATTTGGCTTTCATGACAGCTCTGCACATTCTTGGCATTCTCTGAGGTAGTCACCTATAATGGTTTTCCAACAACCTTGAGGAGTTCCTATAGGTTTTGGGTGCTTTTTGGATGCTTTTTTCCTTCCTTTCCAGTCCAACGCATCCTAAACCATCTCAACTGCATTTAGTTGATTGTGGAATCCAGGTCCTCAACAGTATACTTCGAGCATGATAAAGATCAGTGCATATATATTTATTTATACAATATGCTCTTTTTTCTATCATTTCTAAAAAAAAAAAAAAAAAAAAAAAAAAAAAAAGTCTATGGTAGACGGTATACATTAATGTGATGTACATTTTATTGAGGTTTATTATTAAGGAATGAGGGAAAACAGATCAGATTTTAATTTTAGGTCAAATTGGACTTTTTTCCTTCTTTTTTTTCAGTAAAAACAATCAAAACAGAGACTTAATTTTCAAACAAATGCATTTAAATAATCTATTGAGGCAGTGACAAGCCCTTTTCTTAACTATATATAATACTACCATTGGGTTAAATATAAAGAACAATTTATTGTTTGTTTTAAACAATATACTATACTTATAAATTTCCTGAATTTCCCCGTGATGAAAAAAGTGATCTATTTGATCTATCCAAATTTGTCTTTTGAAGGAGCTTTTGTGACCGTGCCTCTTCAGTTAACACGATCGAAAACGTTTTCTCGTCCAATCAGAGTTGGCGTTGTTCAGAAGTCCCGCCTCCCGGAAGTCTTAGCAGTGTCACTGCCCGTAAGATAGCGTTGAGATGGTTAAAAATGTTTTTTGTGTTCGTGCATTTTCCTGCCAATAAGCAATATGTTTTATCTGCAATATTAGTGTGCAGTCATTTTGCAAAAGAAAACTAGCTTTTTTGTAAGGCTAATGCCAAACCAGCTAACGGAAATGTGCGGGTGTTAGCTTGCGAGCTACCAAAGTAAGGGGGTCAATCTCAAATTGCTCCGTTCTCCCTAAATACATGCACTCTGTAGGGTTCATATTATTGGCGTTTACAGTCTTTCTAGTGCACTTAATGTCGACAAGGAATCCAAATGGAACGCAGCCATTTATATTTAAGATACATTGACACAACTTTGTCAGTGCATAGTGAAGGTACATAACAACGGAATGCAATTTAATGCAAATCTACAAGAAGTGTAAATTATGCCAAGTGTGCAAACTGATAAAATGCAGATAAATATGTAAATATATGTACAGCAAATAAACGTAAAAGCTATGGGCAGTGAAAAAAAAGTGTAGAAGCTTTTAAACAAGTACCCTAAGACTGTGTATACAATATCGAATTCTATAGATAATATATATAAGCAAAACTGCATCATGATCACTGACAGTAAAATCAGTAAAGCATTGAGCCATTAGTGTCGTAGTGGTGTTGTGTAGAGTTCATTACGGTGATGGTAGATGAACCTGAAGCTGGCCATGAAAATTTCATGATTATTTCTTATTCTTCCACAGAGGTGACTTCATCCATGTTTACTCGGTCTATGAACATCTCAAGACAATTCTTCAGGTTAAGCTGCAGCCTGTCTCAGTTTAATCTCAACTCAAACACCGCCCACCTCCTGAGGAAACACCACTTACTGAGATTTGCACCATTCTATCATTCTTCCATTTGTTATCCATTTTGCACCCCCACTTTTTTTCCTTCTCATTCTATCTCTCATCTGCCTTCTTCGATGGATTTGAAGACTGTTCTGAAAGTTTTAGAGCAGTTTGCTCCGCTCTCATTGGCTGAATCTTGGGATAATGTTGGTCTGTTGGTGGAACCAGGCAAACAGCGTCCAATAAAGACGATCCTCCTCACCAATGATCTGACTGCTGATGTCATGGATGAGGCTGAAGCGATGGCATGTGACCTCATCATTTCATATCACCCACCGCTTTTCCGGTCTTTCAAACGACTTGTTCAGAAGGATTGGAAACAGCAACTGGCTATAAGAGCTATAGAAAGTGGAATAGCTGTTTTCTCACCTCATACATCATGGGATAGTGTGAAAGACGGCCTTAATGATTGGTTGATAGAAGGCGTAGGTTGGTTGTTTTTTTTTTTATTACAATCTAATAGCAGTTAAATCTTATTAACCTGCTTGTTTTTTCATCAACCACAAATGTATTATTATATACAGGTAGTGGGCAAGTGTCAGTGCTAAGCCAGGCTGTCTGTAGCTCCTACCATAAGCACAGACTGGAATTTACAGCCAGAAATGAAGAGGAGCTCAATAATATGTTGAAGGACATCAGAAAGACATCAGAAAGCGAAACATTTCACTACAACATACTTAGGTATGTGGACATTCAGATCTGAGTTGTTAATTTTTCCAGAAGTAGAAATTAGAATGTGTAAAGTTTTGATATGTAAATGATTTCTGAACATCACCACCATCTAGTTTGGCTAAGCAATTAAATCACTATCAGGTAAAAATGTCATTTAGTTAGAGTCACGCATTTGCAAAATGGGCATGAAAATAAAACACTCTCACATTCTCTATTAAATGGTTAGACTCTCGCTTCCATGCATTTCATTGGCTCTGTACTTGTACTCTGGACAATGACAATAAAGTCTAATCTAATCTAATCATGTGTGTTTTCAGGACTGAACAAGAGGCACTGCAGGTTATGTTGACCTGTCCCAGCTCAGGACTGACCCCTACTGTTCAGACTATATTAGGAAACGCCACAGCCAGCCAGTCTCTAAATATCACACAGATCCAGCAGGTAAACAGAGCTGTTTTTACACCTCATATACTGTGTGTATTCTCTCTTCATAATAGTGTTAAGAGCTGGTGTCCGTCTTAATATTTAAATTAAATTACAATTCATTATGCAGATTAGACCAAACATTGGTAGAATTCTCCGCTCTGACTGTATGAAACAGGGTGTCAAGATCATGTAACCCAAATTTGCCAGAGATTAGACAAATGTTGTAGGGCAATTAGCAAACAGTTAATGCAGTTAGATGTAAGCAATTTAAGCACATTATTAGTAAGTTGGATCAGTTGGTGTCACTGCCAAGCAATTTCTTGCTGGACAGGTCCTGGTCCAGAAGACCCATCTAGATTTGTGTTGGTGAGCAAACTCATTGCTGAGATACAGTCTCACTTCCTGTGAGCTGTTTCACAGAACTGTGATTAGATTATGCATTTTCCAGTGTTACAGGAAACGTTTTTGAATATTGGTTCTTGGACCCTAAATATAATCTGAAGTGGTTATCACTAGTTTCCAAGCATTCCTTAGCAGTCAACACTCCTAGTCCCTTAAATAATGCAACGTTTTCTAATACACTGGTGGATAAAGAAAGGGTGAAAGCTGCTTTATACTTGAGTTAATTGAAGTTTGCAGCTTCTATAACTGAGATAAATGCATCACAATTGGCAACCTATTTCAGTGTAAAAAGTGACCTTTTGTGTCTTACCCTTCATGTGCAGTGTGTCAATAATCGTCTTCTGGACAACTTTCAAGTCAGCAGTCTTTCCTCATAATTTGTTTAGCCTAAACCAGACTGAGTTGCCATTTAAAGGCTCAGGAAACCTTTGCAGGCGTTTGAATTTAATTAGCTGATTAGAGTGTGACAGCACAAGTCTCCAATATTGATGTTTTTCACAATATTCAAATTTTCTGAGATACTGAATTTTGGGTTTTCATAAGCTTTAAGCCAGAATCATCAAAATTAAAAGAAATAAACACTTGAAATATATCCGTCTGTGTGTGACGAATCTAGGTAATATACGAGTTTCACTTTTTGTATTGAATTACTAAAATAAATCATCTTTTTAATGATATTCTAATTTATTGAGATGCACCTGTAGATCGTTTAACGTATCACACCTGAGTAAAAAATACAAATAAAAAATCAGTTTTGTAATACAAGTGCACTTTAATGTAGTACATCCAAGTGGTTTAAAGACTGTTTAAATACAATGTAAATAGAATGAAAAGTAAAATTTGTTACATTGTATTACATGTTGCTGAATAATAAATTGAAGTATATTTTACAAGTTTGCATTTACATAAGTTGTATTAATTAAAAGAACTGTACTACAATGCAAAAAAATATTTGCAGTTGTTTATATGTGTGGTCAACATATTTGAAATTATTGAATTTTATTCAGTTCATAAACTTCTTAATAAATGAATATGACGTATAATATTTTCTGCCTCTAAGTCTACTTAGAAAGCAAGTGGAAAAACAAAGAAAAAGCATTGTTAATTATAATTATAATATATGCTGATGAATTGCTAATGTTATTAAATGACAAGTAGAATGAGAAGGCATCTTTTTTGCTGTGTTTATCTGTAGCCACCATTACTAGGCTGTGGTCAAGGACGGCATGCTGTATTGGATGAGCAGATATCCATCACTGTGGCACTTCAGAGAATGAAGAAACACCTTGGTCTGCCTTATCTTAGACTGGCTCTGGGAAATCAGAAAACGTTCGGTAATGATAATGAATCGTAATTAATAATCATTCTTTTGTTTTATGAAGATGAAAGTGTGAGAGGCAGACAACAAATCTGTGCTTTTGCTTTTCCAGGCTAGGTTTTAAATCTGCTTCTGAAAAATTGCACTTTTGGTAGGAATTATGTATTTATAATAAGCTTTCTTAAACCCTGGACATTAATGTTCTTATTATTAGGTGTATTCACTGTTTGCCTCACAACACAAAAATATCCATTTAGAGAAGTATAATTCTGCATCTCCTTCATCTTGTGCTTACTGGCGAAGTGACGTGGTCCGTTTTCTTCACATTCACTCATTTGACAAACGGCAATGTAAAAAAAAAAAACTTTTTGTATGTTTAGTAATCTATTTAGATCGACCCATGTTTGACCATTTTGTAAAATTATAAAAAATAAAATTAAGTCAAATGTAACAAAAATGAATCAAATGTCCCTGTGCCGGTTTGATCATTTATTGAATTTGACTTCATTCTGTTTACTTTCCAAATGATATTTGAATTTTACGTCTATGATCGTTTTTATTTTTATTGTATTTCCATTTTTTTTCTTTCATCATTCTATTTATTCATTTAAATCTTTTCGTTAGTTTTGAACTTCAGATGACAAATTCAAACTGTTTCTCTTTCCTGTAAAAAACTAAAACAGAAAGTAAAAAGAAAGCACTAGCGACTTTAGCACTAATCCGTGTATATCGTTTGCAGTTTATAATAATTGAAGGTTGTGTGTCTTCTTTCAAATATTTCCCAAGAATCTGTAGTGAAGAGTGTAGCTGTGTGTGCTGGCTCAGGAGCTTCAGTCCTGCAGGGTGTGAAAGCAGACCTCTACATCACTGGTATGCCTTCAGACACGCACACAAACACACTTATTTTTGTTAAAGGGCATATATTTATTCATTTACTAGAAACAGAGATGATTTATTATTAGTAATATTATTTACGATAAAAATAGAGAATAAAAAAAAAAAAAACCAGTAAGAATGTTAAAATAATAACCGAATTTGTATGTTAAACAATTATGGCTTTGTGATCATTTTGCCTGGAAATAATACAGTGAATGAGCAATACAAATGTTTCTCACTTTACTATGTAATCATGTAAAATACAAATCTATGTCAAACAAGTCTTAACAAAATGTTATGTTTGATTTTAAATATGGACTTGAATCATTTAAACAGCAAAGACACAATATATCAAAGAAAAGTCAACTTTTTTTAAAATGGCATTCAAAATTCAAATGATATACGGGATCATGGTTCTCTGTGTCTCTCATTCTTCATTCTGAGGATCTGTAACTGATTAGACTTCCTGGTTTGCCAGAATGGTGGCCATTCTCATGGGAATACAGCAAGTGTTTAAAAGGGGAACCGAGATAGCTGATGGCAAAATCCATGGTTTTAGCAAATATGCAAATCAGGAAGCATATTCTCTCTTGGAGCATGATCGATTTATTTGTGTGTATGTTGATACTTTTAACTTCTGCTTTTCCCACATTAGACAAGTGTCATATTAACAAAGAAGGTCAAATTTTCCGATGATGTTGATAATTATATAATTAATTCCATTATGATAGTAGAATTCATCCAGATTTGCAGCCCAAAATTACCGTATTTTTCGGACTATAAGCCGCTACTTTTTTCCCACGTTTTGAACCCCGCGGCTTAAACAACGAAGCGGCTAATTTATGAATTTTTCCTGGGTTTTTCCCGGTTTCACAAACTTCAAGCCAAAAAACTGAACCCCGTAACATTAGACCAATGAAATTTCCGAACAGAAACGAAAAAACGCACCTCACCTGTGTTCTGAGCTGCACGGCATCGGGAGAAAAAACTTCCATCGGGTGATTTTTAAACGCACGACGATGCCAAAAGATCAACTCCCGAGAGAAATAGTTGTGAAAGGAAGGAGGAAGACAGTGAACAATGACTTTCTTGGTAGGCTACTGTTTAGATACAAGCCGTTGTAACGCGTTGAGTCTGGGCGTTGAGTCTCTCTTAAGGGAGAGCTCGCTAACTCCAGTTGCAACAGAAATCATATAAGCACAGACAGGTTTCCAAAACTCGTGCTTTTTTATTTTTCTTGGCAACAGCGTTACGGGTTAGTCAAAGAAACTTAGAAATGAGCATCAGAAAATAATAAGGACATAATCCTCGTCTTGAACACACGCAGTAATACCGGGGAATGCAGTGGCATGCTATTCCCAAAATACCGCTATGCTCCTAAAGGAAGCGCAACATATTTCACCCGTTACACCGTGTGTAACGTGTCTTTCCTTGAAGCCTGTGTAAAGTACATTAGTGTAGACACCTGCGGCTTATAGACAGGTGCGGCTTATTTATGTTAAAAATAAAAATATTTGTAAAATTCAGTGGGTGCGGCTTATATATGGGTGCGCTTTATAGTCCGGAAATTACGGTACCTTTTTTACGCTCTGCACTTTTGATTCTATATTTATAAATGTATTTGTAAATTAATTTCAGTAAATGTTTCAGCATGTTTGTGGATTTGACTCAATATTCTTAAGGAAATAGCAGAAGTAAATGGACGGATTAATATTAAACTTCTACTCTAATTCAGCAAACCAGAATAGTGAAAAAGACTAAAGTGCAATCAGTAGCACACAATATGTGTACTCACAGGTACAGTTTATATTATAGTAATTACGAAGGTTTAGATGAGCACAACCCTATTTGGAAATGTTTTCGTATTGGGCCTCTAGCACTTCATTAAGAGCTTTAAGAATATTTAAAATAATGTTAAGAATATTTTAATTACTGAAATATCAATTTCAGGCGAGATGTCTCATCACGAGGTGCTGGATGCTGTTTCTAAAGGCACAACTGTGATCCTGAGTGAGCACAGTAACAGCGAGAGAGGTTTTCTTACCGTGTTTAAGAAGCACCTAGCTGCACATCTGCCAGACTCTGTTACTGTAACAATCTCCCAAAAAGATAAAGACCCACTGCAGATCATTTGATTTCATTATGCTCATTGTACAACAGTTACTCTGCCAAATCTGGTTAACTGTATCATTACACCTTCCCCACATGTTTAACATTGAATTTCATAATGATTTAAAAGGAATAAATATGATCAATGTGCAACACTGGAATGTAGTCAGTTTTTACTTGTCACACCTTTGCTCTTAAACAGCAGGATGTTTTTGCAGGTAGTCTGACAGCATGGTGGGATAATCGGTCATAACTCCTGTAGCGCCAAATGCAAAAGCAGCAGCCATGTCCTCCTGATTGTTACACACAAACAACTGGACCTGAAGGAGAAAGGGCACAGGGGGCAGTTTACAGAGAATATCACAGCTGTCTGATTTAATCCTCATGAATGAGTAAAGATTGACAAACCCGAAAAACCCACCTGCATGCCTCGCTTTACCAAGTGCTCAAGCAAAGATTTTCTCATTGTCAACCTGAAGAAGAAACAAAAACAAAACTATTAAATGCTTTTATGTATTCATTTATCTTTGGCAAACGTTTAATCCTGGTTAGGGTTAAGTGTCTGTCCCAGAAACACTGGACACGAGGTTGAATAAACCTTGCATAGGATGACATTCCTTCATGGGGCATCATGAACACTTTAATTTACACATTAGGCAATTTAAAATAGATAACCCACCTATGGGAGGAGGAAACCAAAGAACCCAGAAAAGAAACTCAAAGAGCACATGCACAGAAATGAAACACAAATTATCAGAGAATACGACTGGTGACTTACTTTTCAATGAGAGTAACCACAAAATTGTTCTTGAGAAAAAACTCCTCTGGAATATAACTCCTGAAAGAGCATATACAGGCAGGTTATTCTATTAACATAGAACTGTAATGAGATTTGTTTCAGATTTTTCACACATCCTATGTATCACCCTATGAACCGGAATATACCATCAGACAATCCTGTAATTAAAAACCTGCGCGATCTTGCGGACTGTACTCTCTCTCACAATCAAGACAAATCAAGAGAAGATTTGAAGAATGTTTTTCATCTCTGCAGTGCAGTTACAGAAACTAAAGAATATAGTTTGTGCCCGTGTGGTGATTTAACCTGACTGACCTAACTGAGTTATCTTACTTTGATACATAAATAACTTAGTATGACATACAGTGAACTGCATTCCATATACAATTCAGAACTTGCACTGTTTAGAATATCTGAATCGGTATTTCTTTAAAATTTTGAACAGAAAAAAAAACGACTGACTTGTTGATAACTCTGGGCAAATAGAACTGCAATAGACTTTCTCCCAGAGGGCAGAAGGGCAGGAGGCCAGTATAGTAGAGTACTAGAAGAAGGATTACTCGTCTAGCAGTGAAGCTGTATGGCATGAAGGGATTCTGTGGATGCAGTTTCAGATTATAGAGTATGAAATCCTTTCAGGTGTTAAATAAAGAATTGATACATCAATTATGTATAGATTGCAGACATTTCATATACCTGTTTCCTGCATTTTGCCATGATGTGAGAGTCTTCAGTGGCCCAAACAGTGATGCCTTCCCTGTCATATTTTTTCACCAGGGAGGACACCTAAATAACACAATGCTGTTATTATCACAAAAACTATCGATATTACATTTCTCTCCTTGTAATCAGTCAAACACAAACCTTTTGTATCAGCTCATCACTGTCTTGTTTAACCTCGATGTTGATTGCCATTTTGGGGAACCTTTTGAAAACGTCTTCCAGCAGGGCAATTCTTCGGTCCTCTCCCTTACCATATTGCCCTGATGAAGATTTTCAGATGTTCATATTATATTTAACTTCACTGTAATCCTTTTTTTCTTTCTTTCATAGGCTAGCATTTAATTGCACTCGAATCTAAACTAACTTACCAACACTGAATGTGACCTCAAGCTTCTTTCTATATAGCGGCAAGTCCTAAGCAATAAACAATAAAATATTATTAGATGAAACTTTTTTTTTTTTAATGAAAATCCGTATAATAAAACAAATAATGAGAATTTTTGTAATGCTCACCTGAAATTTAACCAAAGAAACATCCACATTAGATCCTGTCTGTCTTTCAAGGTTTTTGTCATGGCACACCACAACATAACCATCTACAGTTAAATGACAGTCCAGTTCCAACATCTCAGTTCCCACATTCACTGCACTGAGGAGGAAGGCAGAGAGCTAATTATTATTACTTTTTCTATCTATCCGCTTGCCTATATGCTTCCCTTACTGTATCCTGTGATTCTCCTCTGCTGCACTACTGATTGTTACACTTGGATTCTATTATTTAAATATCTCCTGTGAACTCATTTGTTTAAAATCGCTTTTTCGCATGTTACTACTGCCTGCTGTTCCTAGGAAATTTACGTCTTCCCAATTCTACCCATTCTTGAAAAATGCTGAGTATGTAATCTATTTTTATAATTATTATTACTAAAAAAAATTTTTATACTAATAATATCATTGGTATGATTAATTGAATTCTTTCGGCTTCTCCCGTTAGGGGTCACCACAGCGGATCCTCCGCACGTTTGATTTGGCACATGTTTTTACGCTGGATGCCCTTCCTAACACAACCCTCCCCAATTTATCCGGGCTTGGGACCGGCACTGAAAGTGGCTGGGGTTGGTTCCCTGACCGGGGATCGAACCCGGGCCGCAGCGGTGAGAGCGCCGCATCCTAACCACTAGACCACCAGGGAGGTATGATTAATTGAATTATTAGCCCATTATTATGATCTGTGTAGCTACATATTTCTTGCATATGTTATTCATACACATCCACATTTTTATAAAAATTCATATATTAATTAAAAAGGGGCTAAAGCAATATGTTTAAAATAATCTTTTAGAGGTTATACAGTTTAGAACTGCTAAATAAATGAATAAATAAATAAATAAACACTTCAGATTTCTCTCACAAAACAGATCACAAACATTATTTCTAAAGATGTAAAGCATTTTATAAAACTTACATTATTTTTATCATTATGGAGAAGCTCTGACCCAGTCATTAAGGCCTTAAAATAAATTGAGACATAATAAATTGAATTGAAATGATATGAAAGATCTGTCTTACTTACTGTGCAAAAGCCTCCATTGTGTTTTCTATTTTTTCACCTGCACCTGAGTGAAATGATCAAGAATATGAATTAGATAATTATCGCTATTATTCTCCAGACAAGTAAATATCACCATTTAATGTAGAATATGAGAAAGCAAACACTGGTTAAAATTATATAGTTGCTCCAAAAAAACAATCACAAAATTCGAAAAATAATTTCTCACCTCCTCTGTGAGAAATATGTCTGCTGCAAAAGGCTACACGTTTCTTCTTGTGAAGAATAAGTGGGTTATGTAGCAGATAAAAAGAGCAAAGGATGTAAAATCCTACAGCCACAATCAAGAGCGCAACTCCCATCTCAGACTCCATGGTGTGCGATAGTACGTTGTATTGTGAGCAACAGTTTAATTTATCTTGGTCTAATCACACTGTTCATGCGTGACCTAAACCATCAGAATATGCACATGAGGGAACATGTGAGTGTAGGTGTGTGTAAATAGTGTCAGGAGCTGTGTCTGGTCAAGTATGACATGACAACAGTTTATTTGGTTTATTGGATGGAAGACTGAGGGTAAAGAGTGTATATATAGATATAATAATGATGTTTAATGGAACAACAATATGACATGCTCACTGTTGCATGATGTAAAATATAATAAGTTAAAATTTTATGCATGTAAACTTTGTCGCACCAAGGAATTGTTTCTCCAAAAGTATGCCTTTATAGCTTATCTTTAGCTTCTGTTGAAAAGACACACCACAAAACGTGTTTTCCACGAGACGTCACAAGGACTATTGCCTCTTCACAAGCCTGGGATCCTGTATCCTCTGTGATATCCTCTTTCTAAGAAGGTATTGCATATATCTTGCGGTCAGTATTATACACTGCGTATCACAGTGGACACCACAAAACTACTCATGCTTCCCACAATTACACAATGCTGAATTCAGTCATGGCATAACGCACATCACCTTAAAAAGACTTCCTCAGCTAAGATCCTTTACATGAAAAAAAATGGCACACAACATTCAAATTAGTCTTTGAATTAAATTGAACTCAGCATTTAGCAGAGTGGATGTACGCAAGGCAGCTGGTCCGGACGGCATACCGGGACAACTGGCACAGGTGTTCACTGACATTTTCAACCTGTCACTGGCCCAAGCCACGGTTCCTACATGCCTGAAGACTACAACCATCATACCAGTGCCTAAGCACTCAGCTGCCGAATGCCAGTTGCACTCACCCCTATTGTTATGAAGTGCTTTGAGAAACTAGTTCTGAATCAGCTCACTGCAGGCTTACCACCTACACTGGACCCACACCAGTGTGCCTATCATCCAAACATTTTAACATAGGATGCAGTTTGCACAGCTCTTCATTCAGCCCTTACCCACCTGGATAAAAACAACACCTACATCAGAATGCTGTTCATTGACTTTAGTTTTGCGTTTAGTACAGTCCTTCCCACTGTACTGATCACTAAGCTCAGTGACCTGGTTATCTGCACCTCCACTTGCAGATGGATTCTGGACTTTCTCAATCTGACCTCAGTCAGTTAGGTTGGGCAAACAGGTATCCTTAACCCTCATTCGGAACACTGGCGTCCCACAGGGCTGTGTTCTGAGTCCACTCTACTACCTATGCAACCACAACTGTGCTCCACTGCATCACTCCAACATCTTCATCAAGTATGCAGATGACGTAACCGTGGTCGGCCAGATCAGCAACAACGACAAATCAGCCTACAGGGAAGAGATCCGAAGCCTGACAGCATAGTGTGCCACCAACAACCTGACCCTCAATGCCACTAAGCCTAAAGAGCTCATTGTGGACTTTCATAAATCTAACAGCAGGAGATACTTCAGTCTACATAAATGGAAATGAGGTAGAGAGGGTCTCCAGCTTTATGTTTTTGGGAGTTCACATCTCTAAAGTATCTGTCCTGGCACCAAAACATTTCAGCTCTGGTTAGGAAGGCACAACAGCGCCTGTACTTCTTAAACAGTCTTAAGTAAGTTAATCTGTGCCCAGGGATTCTAATGAGTTTTTACCACTGCATCATCGAGAGCATCCTGACGAACTCCATCAATGTATGTTACGGAGGCTCCACTGTTTGTGAATGTAAAGCCCATCAAAGGGTGGTCAAAATCACCCAACACATCACTGGCACCCAGCTACCTGCCAGTGAGCACCTTCACCACAGCAGATGTCTACGCAGAGCTCACAACATCATCAAGGACTCTTCACATCCCAGTCACAAACTGTTTAACCTCCTTCCATCAAGAAGGAGATACAGGAACATACGCACCAGAACCAGCAGGTTCAGGGACAGCTTTTTTCCATCCACCTTCACCCTACTGATCTCTACACTACACCGTTAGATCACTGTATAAACACTCTATATAGCTTCTGTACAATTGTACATATTACATATTGTATTTTTTATACGCCTCATTCTCTACACCTATTGTGCCTTACATACATCTATTTTATTTATGTGTATCTATTTATACCTTACTATACATCCTGTCTAATCTATCTATCTATCTATCTATCTATCTATCTATCTATCTATCTATCTATCTATCTATCTATCTATCTATCTATCTATCTATCTATCTATTTTGTACTGATGTGTTACAAGTGAGGTGTTAAAGTTTCAGTTTGCAGTTAAACAGCAACAGTAAACACATTTAGCACAGTTCAGTGTTGTTCTGCAGCTTAAAATACACTCATTATCACTAATATCCACTAAGTGTGCCTGTACTGCTACTGGTTTTTAGAATGGGACACCTGTCTACTCATAAACACATTAAAGGTCGTTAGACTTAACAATCTCCAATTCCACACTCCCTTACACACTCCCTTACACACACACACACACACACACACACACACACACACACACACAC
>JAAIIK010000050.1:289305-304396 GCA_014706435.1 Silurus glanis | reverse complement strand
ACACACACACACACACACACACACACACACACACACACACACACACATACACACACACACACCACACACGGGGATGTAATGACCTTAAGACTGGGAGACAAACTTTAGGAGGAGGGGCAATCACGCCTCAACTTCCTCTCTTGCCCAGTTTGTCTTTTCTAACACCCCATCAAGTGGCGAATGAAAACAACAACTACAACACTTGGCTTAACTTTAAGAGCTGGGGAAATAGAGAAGTTACCAACCAAGTGGGGGTCTTCCTACAGCTGGTCAAGGTCACCACATGTGAACTAAATGAACTTGATTTAAGTGATTTTGCAAAAATGTACCTGCGCTTAATTCTGAAAATTGTTTTCAACTCACATAGCATTGTTTAAAAATGGAATAACTTAAAAACAGGCCTACAAGTAATTGTATTTTATTTTTAATATTATCTAATAATAATAATAATTCAGATCTAGAGCGTTCCACTTTCCACTGCCTATTTATTTAATGACAAATTTATAACTGGAATTCTGTAAAGCTGCAGTGTGGCAGTCTCAATAAATTGTATAGAATTGAATTGAATTGAATTGAATCAAATCAAATCAAATCGAATCGAATCACATTAAATTTAATTGAATTAAACTGAATCGAATCAAATCGAATCGAATCGGAATGAATTGAATTGAATTGAATTGAATTGAATTGAATTGAATTGAATTGAATTGAATTGAATCAAATCAAATCGAAATGAACTGAATTGAATCAAATCGATGAGCAAGCCTGAGGAGACATGGTGAAAAAATCTTGCAAAACAAACTAATGAATAAAAAAAATAATAAACCAGATGTTATTCCCCTTAGTTATATATCTTATAATGGATTGTGTGAAACAAATATCTTTCATTGTAAAATGATTATCTGTTAGAACAGAATAAACCTGAAAATATTGTAGTAAAAGAATAAAAATAGACTAACAATACACTCCTAACAATTCAGCTGACTAAACAGACTAAGCTGTTAAAGGCTTAATGACTGTGGGAAGTTGTTATTTCATCCAGCACCTTGTTGCTTGTTATTCTACAGCTCATTGTTATTGAAAGGCTGTCACAGGAATGTTGGATACATTGGGTCTGAGCTGTGGTGTTTACCTAGAAGACCAAACTGCAGCAAGAAGGCCAATCTGTGCCACAGGCTTCTAGGTGAAAACTGCCATCCACACCTTTACTAGAGAAAAGAAAGAAAGAAAGAGTCACAAATGATGTTTCTATATTCTGTGAAATAGTTTAAGCTGCCATGTAAACCTTATTTGAATAATAAAATTTTCAATAGATTGTACCAACAAAAGTAACTTTATTATTAGTTCCCTAAGGGATTGTATTAAATGTGAAATAATTTCCACATGCCTCCTCAGCGTAGATTTATTTTATGTTCATCATCCAACAATTCAATTATTCTGCCTTTTTTTTTTTTTTTTTTTACACATTTTGTAAATGTGTACTTACAGGACGACATAGATTTAAACTAAAATTATTTGTAAACCTGTTTGTTTTTAAGTTATTGAAGTTTTGATTGATTCAGCTGTTTTGATATTGATACGAATCTGGCTTTTCTTTATGAACACTTTGACAACCACTGATATACACAATCCAATCAGATAAGTTCTTATAACTTTATTTATATATATATATGATATAACTTTATTTTTATTTTATTTTCTATTTATTATCTAAATGTTCTAGTATTTAACTTATTTCAAACTTGTACCAGTCAAATATTCTGAAATATTTTACTAGAATTTCATTCTCAGTGAGTTATGACTGAGTATCTGGTGAATTTATAACATGACTATAAGATGCAAATGGAATCCACTTAAATGGTGACATCATTGTCCATAATTAATTACAACAGATTCTTTTATTTTTTTTTGTTAATCTCAAGTCTGTATAAATGTTGTATGCCTTCGTACAAATTTGCATGAATCTGCTCTTGAGTGTGTATGTGCTTGTTTGTTTAAACAGTATGCAAAGGACAGGCATGTGGTCCTTCCAGGCCTGATGGAGACTGAAGAAAGGGAAAGGGTGTGAAAACTTTGTGCCATTTGGTTGATATGCTAATACACACTCACCTATATAACACAGAGATAGAACCACTGGCTGTAAACAAGACAAGACCAAGAGAATAAGCAAGACATGTTAGGGCATTCATGATAAATTGGAAGATTTGACACAAAAAAAAAAAGGATTTTATTGAAGTTCATAAGGGAAACAAGGACAGGCAAAAGGATGTTAGGAGTAGAGATGTATCCCAGTTTAGCTCTTGCAGCACAAAGACTTGGAGACTGCTGCTATCGAGGTAAGAGAGTGTTCCACGTTTAAAGGTGTACAATAATTTAATGTTGCCATTAAATGAGAAAGAAACTGACAGAAACTCAATGTGCATGACTGTGATTTAAATGAAAGGGAAATTAGAGGGAAATTTCGGTCACTCATTCTTAATAATTAAATTTATTAGTTGCTGTGTTTGGGTGTGTTGCCTTATTAACTGATATTATGTATTGTGATTGATATTAATTTAAACTGAAATGAAGACAGATTAATTGTAGATTGTGAACGTCATATAGACGAAGACTGTTCTAAGGTCATTTTGATAATTAGCTGATAAGTTAATTAACTTCACTTAATTTGTAAACTGCTTTTGGCTATAATGCAGCAAATAATTGGTCACAAAGCAGCTTTTTACAAATAAACAGATTCAGAATATTCATTTTAAAAGAGTGACTTAATTTCTATCATTAATCTATTTGAATGAACAAAACTGTTAAGGGGAATGAACAAGTATTTTGGAGCAGTCTTCAGCTTTCTAAACATTTATTGTACTAATGAACAATTATTATTATCTTCTCCTCTCCATTCAGTGTATCAGCTGTTTATCAGGGGTTTTTGTAGAATGTGAACTCCTCGGACAGGAGGTTAAAATGTGATAGTTGATATAAATAATATTTAGGAATATACTGTGCCAGATTTTAATGCAAGACTTCTATGCATGATATATTGATATTCTTCTGTCCTCAAGATCGAGAGCCACCAGCCCACATGCCCCTGTACCCTACATCATGTGATTTGGCAGCACGAAGCCTTCCTCCTCGTCTGCTTCCTCCACCCCCGGCAAAAAGAGACGGTTTTGGGAAATCTGATGACATTATAAAGATAGAGCTGGAAAATATATCGCTGTGGAAACAGTTTAGCACAGTTGGCACAGAGATGATCATTACCAAGAAGGGCAGGTAGTGCACGTCTTTTAGTCCGATGCATGAATTCACATGAAAGCTGTTAAATCAGCTAATGGAGTAAAATCCTGTTTTAGCACTATGAAAAAAAAATTGTTTTGGATATGCAATTTTATACCTTTTTACTCTATATGTTTTTAAGGGGTTCTTTGTCAATCAAGTTAAAATTTAGAACATTTGTTCATAAAGCAATAAAATGAAATAGTATTATTCAATTAAAAAGACTATATTTTTACATAAAAATATTTTACTTTTGCATCATTACTGTTATGTTTTTTTTTTTAATGCTGTTTGTAACCATCCCAGGATGATCTCTGACCAGAATGCAGTTCTCATTTTTGTAATTTTTATGAATTTTTCTTCTTCAGACGGATGTTTCCTCAACTAAAAGTTAAAGTGTCTGGCTTGAACCCATCTTTGCGTTACATTATCCTGCTGGACATCATACCTGTAGACTCTTTTCGCTATCGTTTCCAAGACGACAGTTGGCAAGTGGTGGGAGGAGCTGAAGCTCGACTTCCAGACAGGGTGTTCATACACCCAGACTCTCCTGCAACTGGTGAACACTGGCAGAACCGAACCATATCTTTCCACCGAGCCAAACTCACTAATAATACACTGGATGGACAAGGATATGTGAGTATATATAGTACTTGCTTATTTTATCTGCAAATATAGTTTTTAGCAAGTAAAATAAATGTTTTTAAAAGGCCATCAAAAGGGATTTTAACCTTCTTTTAAAAATATCTGCTCACCAGGTCATTTTGCACTCCCTACACAAGTACCAAGCACGGGTACATGTTGTTGAAACCAGAGATATAATGATGTGGGGTGGAGCTCAACACACCTTTAGCTTTCCTGAGACACAGTTTATCACTGTTACAGCCTACCAGAACAACAAGGTATAATATTTTTATTTTAAAGGACTAGCAAACTTTACACTGAATGCAAACATTTAGGTACAAAACACAAGAAAAGGATCAGCTCACTTTAAAAGTGCTTGAGACGTATTCTGATACATTTTGTATCAGACTATTTTGTGTTTTCATAGATAACTGAACTGAAACATTTTGTGTTGTCTTAGATAACTGAACTGAAGATCAACTCCAATCCCTTCGCCAAAGGTTTCAGGGAGAATGGCATGAACTGCAAGAGGTAAGTTGTGCCTTTCAGTGGTCAAATAGGGTTTACACAAAGACATTAAATAAAGTGAAAGATTTAAAAAACCTGAAGACCATGAAAAACCTTTTCATTATAAATCACACTCTTTTTACTTTTTGTTTTTACCAGACAAAGAGAGGCAAGGCAAAAGAGGAAATTAAACCAACCCAATCAAGATGAACCTTTAGACATAGGTAATTTTATTAAACTTTTATTTTTGATTTATCAAAGCAGAAACCAAACAAACTGATTAGTTGTTTCTGTGACTAAGTGTTTTTTTCGTCTTTCCTCCAGAATCATTTGACCCATGTGATTCCACTGAGGTACTACCACAGCCCATGGGACTGGAAAGCGACACTCTGTCTTTGTCTGAGTCAGGCTTCTGCTCAGATGTGCCAACTTTACCAGAGCAGACAGTACAGCAGCATAGCTCTAGTCAAGCATATCTGAGTTCCCAGATGCCTGAGATCTCAGAGATTTCAAATTCAGTGGAGAATCAACCTCAGTCGATCTCAAATAATGAGGTGAACAGTAGACTGCTTGATGGGTAAGTCTCATTCAGCTATTGCTCTGCTAAATCCATTTATAATGGGCAACACTGCAAGTGCCTTACAACCATGTTTCTTTTTTTACAGGTCTACTCAGATGATAGGCCTTTCCACATACACCGCATTTGCAGCTCCTTCAATTACATCCTCATCACACCAACCAGTGTCTCTATCACAGTCTACATCCCTCTATTCATCTCTCTCTTCCACTCAGACTGAATTACCATCCTCTCATTCTAATACAACATCTGTGCAAAATTATTCTTCCATAGCTTCATCACACTATTCTACCCTGGACTCTTCTTCTCAAATCACCTCTTCCTCTACTGCTCCCCAGGATTCGACACATTCCTCCATCTGTCAATCATCCTCTTCTCCCCAACTGCCCTCTTCCTCCTACCACTCCATTCTTCCATCACAAGAAACCTTAAGCCCTCATACACCTCCTAACCAACCCTTCCATTCTCTTCCTCAACCTTCTTGCCAGTCCATCAACAGTTGTGCTTCTGGTCTTTCAGTTGACACTGCTCAGAGTCAGGCTATTGGTGGTTTGTCTTCATCCAATTCTACACCCTCTGCTGTCCAAGACTCCACCCCAACTGCCTTCCCTTTTCCTCCAGTGCAATCCTCCAACAATTCAGATACCACTACTCCCCCATCCCAAATTTTATCTCAAACAGCCTTTCCTTTTCCTCCAGAAGCACATCCAAATGGACAACCAGATCCAAATCAAATGGCAACAGCTTTCCCATTTAATTCTGTGCCAGAGTCCACATCCACCCCTCTAAATACCCCATCAGAGCAGGATAGCAACACCACTGCTTTTCCCTTCCCACCACAACCTAACAATACAAATTCTTCAACCCATTCCCAACCCTTTCTGCCCATACAAAATGTACCATCTTACTCTTTTCAATCATTGGCAATGTCTCATATGAACCATTCATCTTACCAAAACCCAACAAATTCAGCAACTGGATCTTTCACTCAAATGACTTCCAGTTCTGCAAATGGAGCTCGTTCACAATTTTTTACCAACCCCACAGTCAATTCAATACCTGCTTCTTCACTATCTTCTCTGCCTGCATCTCTGCCCACACATGTAGTCCCTGGGTCCAATTCTAACTTATCTCAAACTGCTCACATGTCATATTCCTTACCCCCTTCCATCCCATCTGGTCCCCCACCTCTCCAGAATGTAGCAATGCCATCTATTGGGTCTCCTCAAGTTGTTTCAGCTCTTCCAAATATAGCTCAAATCCAGACAAATATGTCCCAGTCATTTCCAAACTCCACTTTTTCCCATATCCCTCCCCAGTGTGCAAACCCTTCACAAATCCCATCACAATCATTTACTCATATGCCAGCTTCTGCAACTTCGCTTCTTCCTCATGCATCCCTACAAAACCACCCCATCCACCCAGGCTCAACCCATACACAGTACCCTGCCTCTTCCACTGCATATCCTCCTGTAGCTCCATCAGAGATTGGGTCCTTTTCTCAGCTTAATTCAACTGCCCCCTACCTTTCTGATATGGTATTGCACCCTTCCCTTCTCCCTTCATTAGATAACACCCTGCCCTCTTCTGCTACTTCTCTCTATAACCCATTTCCTTCTTATCCTCTCCGCCTCTGTCAGGATCCCCGCTCCTCCTTTCATTTACAGCTCAGACACATTTACAGACAGCCCCAACATGTACATGCTAATGGCCAGGGGTCCTACCTAGACCTTGGAGGAAGGCCTGCATTTTGAGATGCAACAAAGAATGTTAAAAATGAGACAAATGAATTTCAGCTGACAACAACAGATACAGCTACAACTTTAAAACTATATGTGATGCATTTAATGTTTATATTTGTATTTAGAAATAGAATGATCAAATGTATGTTTTTGACACTTATAAAAAAAAAGCATCTTTATCAAATAAATTGTGTTTAACTTTTTCTTTCTGTTTATTTTATGCCTGAAAAAATCACAAAATATGAACATAAATTCAAACCCCTATTTAATGTATTTTTATACATGTGCTTTTATGAATTCATCTAAGAAAACATTTTATTATTTTTTACACAGAATACACTGAGACAATCGAGTTCATATTAAAATAACCATTAGTGGTAAACATGTGACATCATAAAGATAACCAGTGTGCAACATATGTGCACAAAAAGCATGTATTCAAGTAAAACACAAGTCACAGTAAAACAGGTAGTTTGGTTATCTCACAGTTTTGGTGTTGTACATGTTTTCTCCAGGTTCTCTTGTGTCCTCCAAGCTCCAATAAAATTGCCTCTACATGTGAGTGTTTGCATAAAGCACACAGCTGTATTAAATGACTTTGTATGCTGTCGCATTCCATTTTCCGTTCACAAAATCTATGAAAAATAGATCTAATAATAAATAATAAATCTATGACACAATGTATGCACAACAGTGCCCATGTACACCAGCAAGTTTCATTAAGTGATGGCAAAACAAGGTTGCAGTGGAAGAACTCAAGGATCCTTCACTGAACCATAACCTTAACCCTAGTGAGCCCCTTTGGGATGAAATGGAATGGAAATGGCCCCAGACCTCCACACTGCCTGACCTCACTAATACTCTTGTAGCTGAATGATCACAAATTGCAAGCTACATTCCACAATCTAGTAAAGTCTTTCTAGAAAAGGCTATTATACAACCCCTGGCAAAAAGTATGGAATCACCCCTCTCAGAAGATGTTCATTCAAATGTTTAATTGTGTAGAAAAAAAAAAACAAGCACATATATGCCACAAAACAATTTTCACTCAACAATCCAAACTTCTGTCTGTATAAAACACTTAAAAAAAAAAAAAAACAAAGAAAGAAAGATAACTATAGTCAATTACAACTGTTTTTACAGATCAAACAGAGGAAAAAAATATAGAATCACACAAATCTGAGGAAAATTATATGGAATCACCAAATAAAAACACTACTAGTACTTTGTTGCAACACCTCTGGCTATTATAACAGCTTGAATTCTCTGAGGCATGGATTTAACTAATGACAAACAGTATACCTCATCAATCTGTCTCCAGCTTTGTCTTATTGCAGTTGCCAGATCAGCCTTGCAGGTTGGAGCCTTGTCGTGGACCATTTTCTTTAATTTCCACCACAGATTTTCAATTGGATTGAGGTCCGGACTATTTGCAGGCCATGCCATTGACATTATATGTCTTTCCTGTAGGAATGATTTTACAGATTTTGCCCTATGGCACGATGCATTATCCTCCTGGAAAATGATGCTACCATCACCAAACATACTTTCAATAGATGGAATAAGAAAAGTGTCCAAAATCTCAACATAAACTTGTGCATTTATAGAAGATGTAATGACTGTCATCTCTCCCATACCTTTACCTGACATACAACCCCATATCATTAATGATTGTGGAAATTTGCATGTTTTCTTCAGGCAGTTGTCTTTATAAATTTCATTGGAACGGCACCAAACAAAAGTTCCAGCATCATCACCCTGCCCAATGCAGATTCGTGATTCATTACTGAATATAACTCTCATCCAGTCATCCACAGTCCAAGATTGTCTTTCTTTAGCCCACTGAAACCTTGTTTTTTTCTGTTTAGATGTTAATGATGGTTTTCGTTTGGCTTTTCTGTATGTAAATCCCATTTCTTTTAGGAGATTTCTTACAGTTCGGTCACAGACATTGACTCCACTTTCTGCCCATTTGTTCCTCATTTGTTTTGTTGTGCATTTTCTGTTTTCAAGGCATATTGCTTTAAGTTTTCTGTCTTGGCGCTTTGATGTCTCTCTTGGTCTACCAGTACGCTTCCCTTTTACAACCTTTCCATTTGATTTGTACTTGGTCCAGATTTTAGACACAGCTGACTGGGAACAACCAACATCTTTTGCAACATTCCGTGAAGATTTACCTTCTTCGAGAAGTTTGATAATCCTCTCCTTTGTTTTAACTGACATCTCTCGTGTTGGAGCCATGAGTTATGTCAATCATCTTGGTTCAACACATCACTAATGTGTGCAAGCACTCTTTTTTAACTGCAGACTAATTAGCAGTTGTAATCAGATACAGGTGTTTGTTTTAGAAATGCAAAGTGCATGGTGATTCCATATAATTTTCCTCAGATTTGTGTGATTCCATATTTATTTCCTCTGTTTGATCTGTAAAAACAGTTGTAATTGACTATAGTTATCTTTCTTTCTTTGTTTTTTTTTAACTGTTTTATACAGACAGAAGTTTGGATTGTTGAGTGAAAAATGTTTTGTGGCATATATGTGCTTGTTTTTTTTTCCACACAATTAAACATTTGAATGAACATCTTCTGAGAGGGGTGATTCCATACTTTTTGCCAGGGGTTGTATATAGCAAAGGAAATTGAATCTGGAGTGAGATACTCAAAAAACATATATAGAGTTTACGGTCAGGTGTTCACACACAGCTGGCCTTATAGTGTCAAATTTCACATAGTCCAATTTGAAATCCTTCAATTTATAATATATACAATTGTTAAAAAGTGGCATTCAAATATTTAAGACCTGTCAGATCTATGGGGAACTCTAGCTCTCAGCAACTGTCATGGCTTACAGAAATAGAGAAGAGTTTCCAGAACAGACACACCCCAGTTAAAATTAGTATACCAAATACTCAGAAATTCAGAAATCTGTCATTTTAATATTCTTTTTCTTCCATACTTTGGAAATCTGTCTAAAGTAAGACAGTCATTTGCTACAAATATAAGATATGACAATGTACCAAGTTTGATGAGGTATAGTTAATCCAAATCTCTTTAACTCAGTAAATTTACAACTTGAAGAACTCAGAGAAGAGCTTCAGTTTTCCTTGTAAATATGCCATATTAATACATACTGTATGTCTGGAGGTTCTTGGAATGAGGCTGAGTGAACTGGAATACTTCAGGTTGATATGTTCTGTCCAAGCAAATTTGCTCCACTGTGTCCTGTGTATATGCAGACAAGGATTAAAGATCCAGTCTTTGTGCACCAGCATAAAACCCTGTATCATTGAGATGACGCATGTTGAGAACATCACACAAACGTGCAATCTACTGCTCACTGGTTTCTTTGAGATTCAGAGGAATTTCAGGTTCCTACCCCAGGGGTGTCAAAGAGAGTTGGTTTTAAAGAGCACTCACATGAGGTACTGAAAAATCTGTGAATGGCAGGTTTAAATGTTTGCATTTGTCATGGATTCCTGTTATGGATTCCTGTTATTGTTTTAGCATTGTTTATTTTATTTTCTCTTTTGGTTTAATTTACAGAATAAAGGTTGGAAATGTTTGTATTGTTGAACTTTTTCCCCTCCTCATTCCTCTCAGTATATTTGTTGTCCTGCAAAGTAATAGAGTACAGGCCCATTTGCTCAAGGAGCGGTTCTGAGTGTGAATAAACTGGCTGTAGTGCTGAAAGTCATTAAAGAGCAGCTGTTAATGACTACAGACCCCTCCTCTCATTTTCTCTCCATTTGGTGATGCAGTTGGTTGCAGAAAAAAAGTGAAAGGCTAGATAAACAAATCTTATAGAGTTTAAAAAACATTCAGAAGCCTGCAAGCTGACAAAACACGAGGCAGAAAAATAAAATGTAAATTACTCCAACAAAAGTATATGTACTTGCTTCAATACATTTTGCATATCTTTGCAATCTTTTGTTTAATAAAACAGACAAACATAAAAACATACTTTTTTTCTATTTCTTTTTTTTAACAATTTATCAATTAGTTTGATCAATTAGTTACCAATTCATTTTCCATAAATATGCCATACTCCCACATATGTCCAATTCTTACTTTAGGCTTTCATAACTTATAACAACTCCTCTGAATTGTTGTTTTTCTCTATCACCATCTCTTTAACTGGCTTTAGTGATCTTCTCACGGACTCTACGTTGTAGCTCTTGCCTCAACAGGTCTCTCTCTTTGCGGATCCCCTGCAACACAGTGCGGTTCTCCTGAGCCCGCCGAACCAGATACGGCAGAGTGTCATCTACTGAACCATATGGCACAGACTTATACACTAAGAAACCCTGCTGAGCTGAAAGGAAGGCAAATAGTTCAAAATAAATACAAAAAGCTTAATTAGGATATTAGAACCAGTATTTAAACAATTATATTTAAGTCTGATTAGTCATAAGATTGTAACAGAAGTGCCAGTTGTAATTCAAATCACTGGATTTCAACAAAGCCATACCAAGAATTTTACAAAGAAAAATGTAGGAGCCACTTATTTAAAAGTTTTGAAGGAGTCTTCAGCGTTAGCCGTCTTTAAGATGTTCCTTTACATTAAAGTGTGATGTGTCATTCTTGAAATAAAATAATGAAAATATCATAAAACATTTTTTTATGAAAACATTTTTAATGAAATGAATGTGAACATTCACATTCCAATAACGTTACTTGCTATCTTCCTTTATTTCTGACACATTAGAAGTAAAAGTTGAATTTTACCTAGAGTGAGAGACACATGATCGCACATCCCCAGAAGTTGACCGAAACACACTGAACCCCCATCTCGAGCAATCCCTAGCTCAGTCATCCTAAAAAAGAAATGATTTTTTTTAATGATATGAAGTCATTTTTAATGATCATGAATAAATAAATAAAAAGAAAACACGGCTGACAATAGCTAGTCATTCTAAGAAGACCCCATACACAGACTCATAATATGCGTGTACATCATGCCATACCATGTCACTGCCTTTCTAACAGATTCTTCATTGTGAGTTGCTACAATGATCTTGTAGCGGTCAGGCTGCTGGGAAATCAGGTTGAGCATCACTTCTAGAGACCCGTTGTAGCTGCATTCAAAAGTTGCCCCAGCATGAAAACAGAAACCAGCAAACAAGATATTTGTGGATACAAAAATATTATGACTGCCTGATCCATTCACCTATCATTTGTGTTCTCCCAGGACTGGTGAATTGGGTCAGCTCGTCCTTCCTTGTTAGCCAACTTCCTCTCCTTGTCCATATAAGCACCACGGACAAGTTTAACCCCAAGGCAAAAAGAATGATCCACAGACAGACGGATAGCATCAAACACGAGTTCTCTGGACTCCTGGTAAGAAATTAGACAGCATTCATTTTTTCAATTCATCTTCTGTAACCTTTATATCATGGTGAATAAGGAGGGCATCTTAGAAACATTGGGAACGAGCCTAAATGGGATACCACACATTCACATATAAAATTTGGCCTGTTTTGGGGAGATACGGAAGAACAAAGAACTTATTTTCATATAAATTGTACTTTACAATTAAATGACAACTAACCTCCAGGTAGCACTGGTATGTGTTCCAGATCCAAGCACTCTCTTGATTAAACTTCTTCATCATGGCCATGGTGATGAGAGAGAGTGCAGGATTCATGTATGTGTATTCAGCATCCACAAGAACTCTGACTTTCTTAACACTTGCCTATTAACAAAAAATAAAAATAATAACTTGTATCAGCATATTAGCATTTTTCTTTTTTTTATTATTGTTTCAAGAGAGTTGAATTGTCTTGATGTTTGGTACCTCTCCGATTTGGTTTAGTCTGCTGAGTCCAAGCAGAAAATGTGTGTTTTCAGTTTCACTGAGCCCAGGAAATGTAACGGTCTGGTTGTAGAAAGAACGACAACATTTATTTAAATGTTTGTTGGCTTTAATGATTGCTCGTAAAAAAAAATCAAGAATAAACAACCAAGGCTTTTTACCTCTCCATCCATTGCTCTAAGCAAGAGGTCAAGATCATAATGTTGCTTCTTCAACAAGGAAGTCAGCTTAACCTGAACATTATCATAACATTGAACAAGTGAGGAAATAGATATATGAGCTATCAAGGTCCTTGGAGTCCTTGGCTGAGCACAGAAGCAAGCATAGGTGATTTCTTTGCTTTCTTTTTGAGACTAAAATATTTTAATTTTTTTTACATGTTTCTATTAATGTATGTTCCTATATTTAGTAGTTTAGGGCCTACCTTGAAACCATAAGGCTAACCATTATGGTTACATAATAATTACAAGTTACTGATCAGTAATGCTTTACTCTCACATTCAATATTACACCAAGCCATCCTTATTAAGCATGCACAAAAATCATATATAAACAACAACTTGATTGATTGGCACTTTGCTTACATTAATATCTTGAATAAGTTACCTACACAAAGCTCAGGGCTAACCAAGGCAGTTATCTTCAGCTGCATCATGGGATCTTTGCTCCAGGCGTTGCTGTGAGACATATGGACACACTCCAACATGGCTGCCAAGTTGTCATCGTACCTTTTCTCTCTGTTTATGTTGTAATAATAGATACAGTATGTCAGTAAGGCTTAGACAATTATTAGCCCTTTTTTAATGATGTCATTATTTTTACTTACACATTATTTTCTTATTTATTTATTTTATTAGTTTACTACCCAGAGCTTTCTCCTAGATCCTCTTCAATGGGAACAGCCAACATGGGATGTAGTCCTAGCGAGTTCATCTTCTCCATGGAGGCTGAAATCTCATTCTCGGTTTCCCCAGCAACAAATTGAGCATACACAAATGGCCGAACGACCATTGCAAAAACCCGTCTGCCCAGGAGAGCCCGTGTAAATGACATAAGCTGCGAGAAAGCAGGAAATTCAGTAAGTGCATGAAATTCACAAATTAGACTCTGGAAACACATTATCATATGCTACATGTCCTATGGTTAAAAATAAAGGTCCTTTGGAATGTATTAGAACTGCAAGGCCAATTGTTTTCAAAAGATGATTACTTTTTTTTTTTTTTATCCCCTTGCCCCAATGACAGACATTTCTTGTGATCACCCATGTGTGGTCTGTTAGATTGATTGTCTAAAATAATAATAATATAAATAATGCTGAATGTCTACTCTCTTTGGCAAGCCTCTGTGAGGACAGCATAAAAAAAAAAAAAAAAAAAGAATAAACCAACACAAAGACCAGAGAGCTGTCTATAGAGGGCCATTTTAAGTCAGTGTATAGGTGTAACCGGGTGGTAACGAAAGAAACACACACGGCAACAGAATAGTTAATTTGTTATAAAGGGGTTTATCTGACTGCTGTTTTTCAGTTTACAGCCGTCGGTGGGAACATCAGCAAACAAAAATAAATGAAAGAGAATAAACTATTACAAAATAATGTTTCACCAAAATGCAGTGTAACAAAATCAAATCTCAACAGCGATTTACCGCAGAGAAACACTGGTTAGAATCCCAGCACCAGACGCACACTCAATAAATTACACTTAAATAAACACCAAAAGACATCTTGAGTGTTAATGAGGCTGTATATGCATGTACACTATCTAAGGGATTGTTTAACGAAAACTTTCCCCACCCAATTTACTGAACACACAGGCTCAGAAAATATAATAAAACAAAAATAAGCAAGAATACGATAAAGGAAATAAAGTAAATAAAATACGGTAGTGCTATGGTACAAAAGAGATAAAGTATTATCTTTAGATAAAGTTAGATTAGTATTGATTCCATTAGCTAATACAAATGGCTAGGCAGTGAGTCAAATTTTAGCTAATGATCAATATTTAAATTCACCACAGGCTAAATTAACTGCAGCAAATTACACACAGCACATGCCTTTTTCATGGAAGGCAAAAGGAGATGGCTAATTTTATACAAGAATTTGCTCACTTCAGCATATTGAAACTGACGTACGGTCAGGGGGCTCATCCTCAAGTTCAACACTGCACTCTAGTGGCTAATTCATCATCAAACACACATGGATTGTGACATAAGAAGGTCAGTGCTGATGATCCTCCTCAGTCAATTTGTATTGTACTAATGATTGGATGAAAGACGAAGGAAGATTTGCAATGTATAACAAGTACTGGCACAGATTTGTACTAATGACTAGAAGGGAATATCTGCTTTAATAAGAATATTTAATTTCACTGACACTTAAGAACAGTATAAAAACCCCAAAGATAGTAATAATGTACAGTTACTTAAGTAGTTTTCAATCCCTTCACATTGTGTAGTCATCTTACACCCAGTGTTTCCAGGCTCCACATTTACCACAACCCTGACTCTGTGTGTGTGTGTGTGTGTGTGTGTGTGTGTGTGTGTGTGTGTGTGTGTGTGTGTG
>JAAIIK010000050.1:262493-287458 GCA_014706435.1 Silurus glanis | reverse complement strand
ACACACAGTATATACAGCTATATATAATATATAAGGCTTATCCAACAGAAGATCAGTGTTTTTAATTTGAATCAGTTTATGAATGTATACACTAATGATACACGGAAAAACAAAGTAAACTCACCTTGCCACAGTTATTGACCAGCACAGGGTAAGAACAGAGTCTAAAAACCCCAAGCGCTCGTATTAGTTCCCACATGCTCTTGGACTGGAAAGCCCTTGGGTCATTGAATGTTAGTAGGGCAGGTGGAACCGGGTCCTTAAGCTCATGATTCTTACTGGGCACAAACCCCACACGTTCTGAAGTCAGTGTCCGTGCACCAATTATGCGCAGGGACTGGAAGTGGTATAACATGCATGAGCGGAGAACAGAGGACATCACTGTGGATTTTGGACAGAACTTTGTGTATATTGAAGCCTTGTATCCTCAAACAGGAATCTACCTCCAAATCTCTTCTCTGGTAAAGCTTTCCAGAGATCTGTACATGAAGCAAATGTTTATTGAAAGGTTTAGTTAAACATAGTGTATATATTGTATATTGCAACAGAAAGTACAATATGAGCAGTAATTCAAAATTTGTCTTCTGAATTGAATTTTTTTTTAGAGAAAATCCACATCAATTTGCCACAAGTCACAAAGTGATCAAACAGCAGATTTCAGCATTAAGTCCAAGTTCATACCTTCTCAACCATGGGTAGTTAGATTCCAGAATGACTGATGGTATTAAATAAATGCTGTAAATAAACCTTGCAGGTGGTTTTGGTTGAAAGAGGATGGAGGTTTAGGGTTTTATGTTGGGTCTTGTAGTTAATTACTGACAAACAGAATGAACTTTGTGTTTATTCTGTGCAGTGGAGAATCCTTCTAGGAAAAAAAGTTTAGTTTTGGCTTGTGTAATAAAACAAATTACTAAATACGTTACAGCACATCTTAATAGTGAAATACATTGTGGGATTATGTGTTTCTGAGATTAAAGTTGGTATTCTTTGACCATCTGAATGAAAAAATTGTGTTTTTGAGCCCTTGTAGTGGAACCGCTTGATAGAATTTACATGACTTCATTCATTTATCATCATCATCATCATCATCATTATATAAGGGGCATTAGAAAATGAAGTATCAAACTGAAATCTGACCCCCAAAATGATGAGGCATGAAAACAATTGCGTAAACAATGTTCAACAAAATCATTTTCAGGATGTCCCAGTTTACTAAAAAGTGAGAGGTGTCTAATAATGTTTAGTTTTTTTTTTGCAGAAACAGTAACCATAATATTCCACACAGTTGACTGGAAAAAAAAGACAAAATCAAAGACAAAAGCAACAAAACAAAAAAATTAAATGGACAAATTGACACTAGTGATGAGTGACATGTCCAACTCTAAACATAGACTTTGATCCAAAACTGACAAACCGGACAGGGGCCAAAAATTACCCCACAACCTGCATATCTGCTAAAGCTCAGAAACTGAACTTGTAATCAGACTGCATGGTTTCTCCTATTTTATTTAAATGACAATTATTGGGCAAGTAATAACTTCTGTGAGAATTCAAGTGACTAATCTAATAAAGGCATATTTTTTTTTAAATATACTCAGTAATAGTCACAATTTGAGCACATTGTTAATTTAATATCAGATTTTATATATTCAGATATCCTGCTGCCCTCTTGGCTTGTTGAGTTGGATATTTCAGAGAGCTACAGATTTTTTTAAGACACCACAACATTCTCCACATTCATTCTCTTATTTTTAATAAGAGATGTGACTGTTTACTATGTGAAACATTTTTCACCAAATTGCAGTAAGAACCTTGCAACTTTTGGGGTCTTTGTTTTCCTCCATTTGCTATGTTGTTCATTTTAGCCACGTGAAACATTTTGTTTCACTTGCAGACTCTTAAATCGGTCAGAATCCTCTCCCTGCATATTCATGATTCATTTGCAGAGGCTTGAGCAAATATTGAACAAATATGAACTTTATGACCTGTGCAGTGATGTGTGGGGCAAAGAGTTATTCTAAAGACAGCAGTGTTGCTGTATACTTGAGAATGCAGTCAAAAATAAGAAAAGGGGAAATTAACTTTCAGAACATCAGTAGAAAAACAAAAATATTGCAACAAATATATTAAACATACCAGGAACACCAAATTGACCCACAAACAACTAGAAAGCAGCTTTAACATTGGAATAATATTTATTGTTTCATCAAGTGTATTTGACTGCTAACAAGAGAAAAAAAATTCTTTTACCCACTCCTTTTCCACCTTAATGCATTCCGGGTCAAATAAGTATTTTTTTAATCATAACTCGATATCTGAACTGATGTTTGACAGAACTATCAGTACATTAGATTAGAGAACTGCACTAATATGCTAATAATCTGAAACAGTGAAGATGATGGAATTGCGCAGAGATGAGAATGGAATGAGAGATTCACTATAACTAAACTCAGTAAGAGCTCTGGTTCTGGCTCCTGTAGGATCCTCGCTGGTAGCCTTGTTTTTGCTGGTAGCCACCTTTTTGATCTGAGAGAAAGAGAGAAGAAAATATAAATAACAATAACAATGACAGTTCATATATTAATGCAGCCACAGTCAACTTAAACCATTTATCAGATATGGAACATTAACACATGATTGTCTGATAATCTTCAGCTCATCTCACAACTCCTTATTAATTAAAGAACAGATAATTTAATAGGTGAATATAACACTTAGAAATAGGAAACGTAATCTGGAACAGGTGATGAATGTTTGTTACATTTGAGGTTAAAAGGCTATATTCATACAAAACCGAGATTTACAGTTCAAAATCCCCTGCATTACATATATAAATAAATGAATGCAATCTAGAAATTACTCCAATTGTAGTTATATGCTTTCTTTAAACTGTAGTCGTCAAACATGAAAAGGATTAACGGAGTATGAAACACTATTGTGATATTGGTGCCTATTTGACCTCACTGCCCAGGTCAATCAGTCAATACAAAATATTGTCAAACTTTCATTCCAACAGGATCCTAATTCCTTGGGAAAGCTTTGTAAAGATGCTTTATATATATGGAGCAGAAGTGTCACTGAGAAATCATTCATTGTTTCACTGTAACTGATCAGTGCATACTTGTAAAGGAATAAGGAGAAACCGGAGTGAGCGCAGAAGGTTTCGCTCAACAATACCAGGTTTATCTTTGGTTATTTATTACAATACGGTCAGCAAAAGGTGCAGCTGCAACAATGTTTATAAAAAAAAATTTTTTAAAGGGAGGGGGGGGGGGGGGTGTTTTAACTATTACTTCACAACACAGTCTAAACTAAGATTCGCTTTGATATTTGAACAAACCCAGCTTGGATTCAACCACTCATACTCGATGATGAAGTAAAATTTTACGGCACGGGAATTAAATGGTCCTGAATGAATGTGTGAGATGTTTGCAGGAGCTGTGTGTATCTGTGTGCATTAGTGCATGAATACACCTACCTCTCTGGTAGCCCTGCTTCTGTTGGTAACCTCCTTTTTGATCTGTTAAATTTAAGACAAGTGAAGATTTAAATCCTCATTCAAGCAATACATTACAGTACTGCTACAAAAATCTATCAGTCAAAAAAAAAGTATATAATACCACATTATAATACAGCATATCATACATTTTACATCGACGTGATATATTATGGGATTTCCCAGAATGCCAGGTGGTGATGCCTGTTTATACGCAATACTCTCTGTGCAAGCAATTTGGTCTTATTCAGCCACTGTTACACCTTGTGTGAAACGTGTAGATTTTGCTACTTGTCACTTTACTACACATCAATCTTTTGTACACTCTTAATGCTCTGCATTATTTGTATTTCATTTACATCCAAGACGGTAGATACTTCTGTCCCATTGTATACAGTAATCCCCCACGTTACCACGGTTCGAATCTCGCGGTTTGAATTGCGGAATTGCAATTTGCCACGTAACTAATTTGTTTTGCGGATAGCACGATAGACCAAAAACCGTATGTGGAATTGTTATGGAGTTTTAGGTTAAAATTATGAAATTTATTAATAAAAATATAATTACTGTATTCTTATTTGTTTCCATGTATGTTTAAAGTGTGTGGGAGGATGATTTACAGCTTAAACATTTAAAAAAATAAAATAAAAAAATTTTGGGGTGGAGTCCGTGATTCGCAGTTTATGGTTTATCGCTGCGGTTTTGGAATGTAATATACACTACGATACATTGTATACTGAGAAAATTGCTTATTTAATACAAATTATTATTTGCTCTCACCTCTGTTGAAGTATCCTCCGTAGACGCCCTGTTTAAGGTCAAAGACGCGCTCGTTGTTTTCAACCAGGCCACCCAGCTTCTCAGCCAGCTGCAGTGCCATGTTCTGAAGGCATGTGGGCTCTGTCCTGTGCATCACCACTGTCTGAGTCGGCTGGTCGAGAGACGCCTGGAAGAAAGAAAGCAAGTTTTAAATCTGAAACAATACAATCAAAATAAAAATAAACAAGTTAAGTTAAAGTTGAGATAAAATTCCATGAGGACTCTAGTCGTTCGGTCGTTACCATGAGCTCCTCGTTGATGATCATCTTGCTGATTATGCTGTGCACTGTGGGCAACTCCAGCTCAAACATCTCAGACAGTGTCGCCATACTGTAGAAACAAACCCACACACACATCATGTAGCATCATTACAAAACAACCAGCAATCAAGATATATACGCAGCTCGCCGTAGCAGTACCTGATAGAGTCGTACACACTGCTGTAGGTAAACAAGAATGTACGTAACGACTCCTCTTGAATTTTCCTGTAGAATTAGAAAATAAAATATTGAAAATGCTGACTGTTTACAGCTGGAAAATATTATTTCTATGATCATTAAATGTAGTCTTTACCTGACAAGCATTTCACGTACACGCTGCGCCTCGGGAAACAAGTCCCACACTTTGCTGTTCATCTTCTCGTTGATTACGAAGGAGTGGCATGTGCGCCAGTCACCCATCTTCATGGCTTTGCTAGCAGCCACCACATGCTCCCGCATGCTCTCAGGAGGGCCTTAAGACAGACAATAGATTACATTTTAGTGGTATAAAAGGAATTTAAATTTAAAAAACAGCAGCAACAATTAAGAAGCCAAAAGTGCACTCAGGCACCCACCAAGTAAAGGCTGTCTCTCGCCCACGCGCAGCTGGTGGTGGAACTGCTTGCTGATCATGCGACGACGGGCATCAAACTCGTGAGCTGCCATGTAGGGGATCTCCAGCAGCATGGCTGACACCAAATACACACATTCCAGCAGCTCTAGGTTGATGTGCATGTGGAATGGCACCTAAAGGGGAGAAACAGCACTTATTAACACTTACGAGTATTATTGTACACACTTTTTACAGGCTATTGCATGTTTAAGTCAGCATACAGATCCAGTGTCTATGTCTGTATTCTGCCTTGGAGCAAAAAGGACTAAGGGCCTGGTGGTAAACTGACAATCGCATGACCTTCAAAGTCCCAGATATCAGAACTCTACATTTCCTTTGAGCGTTTGCACTGGGGAATCACATTCTGGTTGTGTCAATGGACGAACATTGATACTTTAAAGATTTGCACTTTGCAAAGGTCTTAAATGCTGCAGTTATTATGATAATATTGAAAGTTCTTTAATCATGCTCAGTACTCTCTGCTATTACTCTTCTACACTGTTATTTATCATTTCACTATCCAACATCCTATAAACAACTTTTTGACTTAAATATACATTTTATTTGTCAAGATGTCTACTGTTTAATGCCTTATACACATACAACTGATAAATCAATGCAAATTTTTCTGCAGTCACTTACGTGATTCAAAAACACTTGGAAAATATCCCTTAATAAAAAACAACTATTGCATATTATTTCATAGTGGTTCCCTGGTGGTCTAGTGGTTAGGATGCGGCACTCTCACCACTGCGGCCGGTGCCCAACCCCAGCCATTAGGGTTGCACAAGCCAGTGCACTCTTAGTGCCGGTCCCAAGCCCAGATAAATGGGGAGGATTGCGTTAGGAAGGGCATCCAGCATAAAAACGTGCCAAATCAAACATGCGGATCATGAATACGGATGATCCGCTGTGGCGACCCCTAATGGGAGAAGCCGAAAGAAAGTTTTATTGCATATTTCATCCGGAGCAATGGACCCTGCTCTAATCGTACCTGTCGCCTCTTCTCAATCTTCTCTTGCTCTGCGTTCCTCTCCTGCATGTTCCTCATGAGCAGGCCCTGGCCAAGCAGCTCCTTTGCCCGGCCGCTTGACTGGATGTCAAGCAAGGCATTGTGAGCATCTTTAATCATGCCCTGGCGAAATGCGCAGATGCCCAGCTGCACCATGGTTCTGTTGTACAAGATCTGTAAGAGGAAAGAAAATTTGTTTCATAGTTTTCTTTGGAGCAGATTAGAAACCAAAAAAATTAAAGAGTTGCACCACAGGGATCTGCCTTGTGTCCTAAACTATATTCTACAATATTTATTCAGTGTAAAATGATTGTAATTGAATAGATATTGACACCACAGCTGTGACTCTGGTGTATTTGGCATTACTTTAAATCCCAATCTTGATTTTATCAACATTTATTAAATTGGTTTTCACACCCAAAATGAACTATCGTTCCAAACATTTAATCGCAAGTAATTGCATGATTTTCAAGAGCTAACTCGTGATTAATCGCAATTTAAATCGCACATTTTTATCTGTTCTAAATGTACGTCAAATTAATACTTTAAGTTTTTAATATTCTAATCAACATGGGTGAATATGAATGCTTTATGCAAATGTATGTTTCTTATTAGGGAAACCATACATACATAGAGCATGAAGACAAAATATACTTGTAAATGTTTTAAAGTAATTGTGTTGTTATAAATTATGTAAATCATCAGGACACCAAACGGGACTTTTGTCATGTTTCCATACGGATGGTTTTAATTGCCGGGCGTTTGCATCGTGGTGGATTTTGGTGCTTGATTTGAGACATGGCGCATCAGTAAAACTAATTTTTAGAGAATAAAAATGATTTTTCGGTGGAGTTTTTTTTTTTTTCGGTACAAGTATTTCTTTTTTTTTTTTATATTCGAGTAAAGAAAGGGCGTCCTCAATAAATGTGTGTTGCGTTCAAGGTTTTAATTTCACTTCTTTTATATTTACATTTTTAATAAAAAATACTCAAACAGAAATGCGTGTTAATAAAATTTGTGCTGTTAAAATGATTTTGCGTTAACGTGTTCTATTTGAAAGCCCTAATTCTAACAAAAGATTATTGTTCAAGTGTCTGCATACTTCAACAGATGCTACATGCTGGTTTTGTGTGTACCTGAACAGGAGGATCAGCATGCTGAATGTTATCCTGCAGGTGACTCATGAGCATGAGATCACGAGCCTGGTACCAGCGGCTGTGCAGTGCATGGTGATAGATATGACACAGAATAGCACAGGTGCGGATTCGGTCTGTGCGGTCCTTGGCATAGATGAACTTGCACAGCCGGTCCATGAGGACAGCGCTGTCCTCCCCTTCACTCTCCTCCTGGTCCTGCTCAGACTAAAAGAAGAAAAAAAAAAAAGTTATTTACAAAGAACTAGTAATCAAAATCTGAAATGATGCTTTTTGCACAAGCTGGTTGTGTCTATACAGCTATCCATTACAACATGTGCTCATTTACTTTGCTCTCCCCCTGCAGGCCCAGGCTGCGACGGTGGGCTTTGTAGTCAAACTTGTAGTAGGTGTGCATGATGCGGCGCAAGTACACACGACACACTTCCTCGGTTGTGCCTTTGCTTTCCAGATACTGCAGCAGGCGGTCGATGATGGCGCAGACGTGCCCTTCGTCTTTCAGGTTGTCCACATACTCTGTAAAAGCAAAGGTGTGGAAATTTGTTGTGAAGTTGAGTACAATACTCCTCTTTTTTTCCCTCCCAATTTTAATGGAAATGGACTTAATAATTCTGGATTTTTATAAGTTTTGTGCCGAAAATTATCCAAAATGATTGCATCAATCTAACTTCTAAAGAATCGTAACAATTTGTATAAATAAAACCCTTCATCATAGTTTAAGTGTTAGCTTAATTATGTAGCTCACCTTGGGAATGGGGGTCTGTGTTCTGCATGATCTTGGTAAACTCCTCATCCATTCTCTCAACCAGCGTCAGGATGCAACCACGAACTCGAAAAGGCTGTTACACAACACACAAATTTTATTTTTTTTTATAAATTAATAAATAACGGGTGTGAGGAATTTCGACACTACACATGTGCATGCCTCTTTAACTGATGCTATGATTCAGGAACATAAAGCATCAACATGACCTCTAAGAGTAGAACTTGAAGTAATTTGATCACATCTTAATAAATCATCTCAAATGATTTATTTGGGCATATTAGCTTGGGCAGAACCTTACAGATTTTTTTGGGGGGATAAACTAAAGAAATGCTGACCTGATCAGAGACGGCGAGGTTCTCGCTGTCTTCGGCAATGTTCTCGCCGATGAAGATATTGTTGTTTGCAAACAGGATGTCCAGCAACTCATCAATGCAGTCCAGGCACTTTTTCCACATATCCGGCTGACAAAGGAATAGATGGAAAAAGATAAACATTTGGCCTTAAGCACATATAGATGTTTGAACATGTCAAAACCGAAACTGTACTATACAATGAAATAATCTAAAAATGTTAATCCTCCCACCTTCATGAAGGCAGCCAGATTTGGGTTGTAGTCATACAGGGATGCGATGATGTTGAATTTGATCTTAACGGTGATGCCTTGACCCAGGTTGTTCTCATCTGATATGGCTGCGAGTGCACCGAAGAGCTCAATCTGAGCAGCTCTGAAACACAGATTTTTTTTTTTTTTATAGCACTCGAAAATACTACCATTCTCTTTTCTGAATCTATATCAGAAAAAAATAATGATAATTAAAAATGACAAAAGTCTGACAAAAGTGTGTGTATATACCTGTCTGTCCCCTTCTTCCCTCGTGCCTGCAGGATCTCATTGAGTTTCTTTACCACCACGGTCGTGTTAATCTCTGTGCCTTTGGCAAACATCTTGGGCTTCTCCTTGACCAGTGGAACTCCCCCTCTCACTTTTTTCCATCCTCCTTCATCGCCGTCTCCACCCTCCTCCTCACCCTCTTCACCCTCCTCATCAGCACGCTCCTTCTTTTTGGTCCTCTTCCTCCTGTCCTCCTTTTTGCGATCAGTCAGCAGCTTGTCGCCGTCCTGGGTCCTGTGAAACACACATTTAATTCACTAACACGGCACTGGAAAACCCATTACAAATATACAATTGCTACCAATGTTCTTTACAGATGTCAAACATCTTCAGCACATTTTATAAATCCAATAAATTTCATAATAAATATATAAAGAAATTTAAGTAAACAAGTCATGAATAAATCAGCAACAGACAAATTACTGTCGGAAGTTAAAAAATAACACACTTTTTGAGGAAAGCCGTAGCCAGGGATGCAGTGTTGCCGTCGCCGTCATCACTTTCACTGCTGCTGTCCATGGAGTCACTGCCCCAGTCTTCATCTTCGCTGCTCTCCGATTCTTCTTCCTACAGCATAGAAAAGTCACAACAACCTGCTATTTACTCTCATAGACTTACTTTTTATCTAATAAAACCAAGATTCGCGTTGAGCTGATACGACCGAGAACCATTTCAGATCCAGCTTTACAAATTACCTGGACACAAATGGCGGCGTGGCACCGAACCATTTCAGGCTTGTTCCGGCAAGCGGGGCAATGACATGACATTCAAAACCACTCAACAGACACAAAACAGCAAACGCCACAGATGGTTCAACCCGCTTTTTCACTCATTTCTTTTTTTTTGGCATTGTAGTGTATTATTTAAGCAACATCACACAAGCAGAGTGTTGGGTGATGTGGCTATGATTTGGCCACAGCTAATTGTCACCATGCAAATAATCAGGAATTGATTGTGTGGCAATTTGGACACCAAGAGTTTTGTTTACATTTTGGTCTGCTAACCAAAATAAATCCCAAAAAACTCGAGCTTGGAAGTGGAATTTTACTGCACGAATACAGATGAGACGAGTGATACACAAAGTGAATTGTCCCAGTGCGTATTAAAGAAACAGACTATTTAGAAAATCATCCGTTGCCCAATCAGATTAGTGGACTAAAACTGCCGGATGCAGAAAAGCTTTCAAATAATCTGTCCATCTGGAGAATCCTTTCCTAATGCCACCTTACACGAAATTTCATCACATCAAACTTTTTTGTTAAATAACAGCATACTTGGGGGCACTAGTGAGCAGAGATGGTTTTAATTTCTAAAATTGGCACTAAAACATTGTTTTGGTATTTCTTCTACTCATGCAACTTTCTTTTCGCTATGGTACATAAATGGCAAAAGAATCTGCTGCAATACACCTACACAGGGAAAAGAACAGGCAAACAGGCCAGGCACCTCATGCAGTGCCAATGTTCGCTAGAAGAACAAACTAAAACGATGGACACGAAAGAACTCCTATGGCTATTGAGGAATGACTGCTGATCAGAGGGGTCGGATTCCAGCTCTTCAGACTCAATCTCAAAGCTGCTAAAAGATGTTCTAGGCATGGAAAAAAAAGTTCTCGTGGACAGATCATACCGCAGCCTCCAGTCAGGGCAGCCTGGTGGTAAACCATTAATTTTTATTAATTTAAATATTTTATACTATATTTATAAAATTAACATATTGCCATTAAGCCAAACATTGAAAGTACCCTGCGATTTCTCCGCAACAAACTCTTAGATGTGTGGATACTTTTTAGTGGGTTTAGGAGTCACTCCGTTTCTTTGAGTGACAGGAGGTGGGGTTTAACTGCACCAAATTTATACTCTGCACTCTATTTCATTTGTCTTTTCCCTGTCAAATTGAAAGGGGGACTACTGTTATACTTTCAGATTCCTTACTGTTCCCTACTGATGGATCTTGGTTATTTTCGGTAATTCTCAGATAAATAAAAATTACCAATACTGTTGATTTATTCTGGAATAATATTCCAGTCTTTTTTTTATAACATTGTTTTAGTGTGTTCAAGAAATGTTTATTCTGTTCGGCCTGCGACGTAAAGTGTGCTTTAAATTTTGGCCCCCTGTGCATCACCCCTGATCTAGTGTCTCTGACGCATATTACTATCACTTAAAGATGAGAAAGCATTTGACCAAGTGGAGTGGGATTGTTTTTTTTTTTTTTTTTATTCGAGTTTGGTTCAAAATTTACACAGTGGATTAAAGTTTGTTTATACTTCACCGGTAGCGGCGCTGCATACAAATAATACATTATCTACTTTTTTCTCCTTATACTGTGGCACGAGACAGGGTTGTCCTTTGTATTTGTGTTAGTAATTGAACCACTAGCTGAAGCTTTACATGAGAAAGCTGCCATTAAGGGAATACACAGAGGAGGCATTGGACAAAGTCTCGATCAATGCAGATGATCTGCTTGTGTACCGGTCATTCACTCTCTGCCAGCTCTGATTGGACTGTTAGATGAGTTTGACAAAATACCTGGATATAAAATTTAAGAACTTATGCCTATAAATTATACATCCCATTCAACATGATCTAACTGTACTCCATTTAAAATAAGTACCGAAAATTTTAAGTACTTAGTTAACTGGGCCACTCACAAATATCAAACTTTATAAAGCTAAATTCTGTTCACTTAGAAACAATTTGAAAAAGGATTTTGACTTCTGGAACCCGCTCTTATTAACCTTAGGAGGTAGAATTAATACTGTCAAAAGGAATGTGCTTCCTAGATTTTTGTTTTTGTTTCAGTCTCCCTATCTTTTTTTAACAAAAGAGCAAAAGTTTGTTTTGTTTCCTTTTTTGAAATTGTTATACTGTACTAGGTAAAATATTAATTAAAAGACTTTGAACAAAAATAAATAAATAATAACAGCATGCTTTTAAAATTGTGTTGTTACAATGGAAACCTTTAGCTACAGCCACCACCGATATCAAAACTGCTGTAAAATAATCAACGCCTTCTTATTTGAATCAATGGCTCTGTAGTGGAAAAATTAATAACACAAAAAAATGCAATGTCTGGTCAGAATTTATACTAAACTATACTCCTGTTTTTTTTTTTATATATATAAAATAGTATTCACTCACAGCAGTTGCTCCCTTGAGAAACTTGCTGGCTTCAGGAGCTTGCTCAGCTGCAGGCTTCTTTTTCATAAAACTCTTTGCGCTGACACCATCACCTGCTTCATCATCATCGCTGTCCAAGGATGAGCCTGTACATCAAATCACGAAAATTACACTTGCATAGCAGAAAGGATTTACCTCTCCCTGCTGCAGGTACATGATCAACTTTAAGTCAAGTCAAGTTTATTTCTATAGCGCTTTTCACAATGGACATTGTCTCTAAGCAGATTTACAGAATTTAAGAATGAAGGTGAGCAATGTGTATTTATCCCTGATGAGCAGCCTGGAGCGACTGTGGCAAGGAAAAACTCCCTTAGATGTTATGAGAAAGAAACCTTGAGAGGCTCAAAAGGGGAACCCATCCTCATTTGGTGATATCAAGAGTGTGATTATAAATATTAATAACAACAATACAAAACACTGGAGAGTCAGAAATAACATGAGCACTGGAATGTAAGATTGGTAACGTGCACCAGGAGCTACTGAGCAACTCATAAAATAGCTCAACATTTAAGATCATCGTAGATCCAACACCAGCTTCTCCATGCTAGAGCCTTTAAACACTCACTACAAGGTGTTTGGTAAAGCAGCAGTGCTGTTGTATTTAGACATTTTTAATTTATATTAAAATTGCATACACACACACACACACACACACACACACACACACACGGCAAAAAAGCATTTCAGCACTGAACACAATCTATCTGTATGATCCTTGACGTACCAGACTGAGCTTCCTCCTTCTCTTCCTCTTCATCAGCAGACTGTTCAGGGTTCTATAGTTAAAAAGAGGGGGGAAACTTAAGTTAAGAAATCATCATTTCCTTCAAGAATCAATTCATAACTATTATGATTAAAATTATTATTATAAAAGCCTTCAAAATGGGTGGAGATTTGACCTCCTTGTAGCTGGCAATGTCCGTCTCGAAGTCACGGTTGTACTTGCGGATCTTCTGCCGCAGCGTGCTCAGAGCTTTGGCATTGTTTTTGTTCATCTTCTTTTTGCCCTCCTTGTCCTCCCATAGCTGCAAATGCAAATCACATGTACCTTTTCAACTCTTAATACAAAGGTCACCAAAATGTTTCCAAGTAACATCTAAACAAACAAACAAACAAAAGAAAAAAAAAAAATTGATTTTGTCCTCTCGTTATCATGCGTACTTGGTTGAGATAATCCTCCAAGTCGGCCAGCAGACGAATGTAGAACGGTGGAACTCCCTCTTTATCTACAATGGCTTTGCTCTTGAGGAACGCTCGACACAGCTGCTCAAACTCCTCCAGACATTTGGCCATGTCGCGAATTTTCATGGCATTGCGAATGGTCTTGATCAAGTTTGTCAGCTCCTCAAATCTAAAGAAGAAAAAAAAAACACCACCACAGGGATCAGCTGAAAGTTGTAATAAATGAATTATATGTAGCCAGAATGATATTACAAATAAAACTGCATTTCTTCTTTTAGTTCATCTATATTTTACACATACACAGCAAACCTCCTCACCTCTTGTCTTTGGCGCTGCGCACCACCCTTTTGGTGTCTTCTTCATCATCACTCAACAGCAAGGTTCTGAAAAGGATTTAAAAAAGCAAATGTAAAAAGCTTACAGAAACAAACAACAAAAAAAAAAAAGTGTGTGCTTGTGTAAAGAATGCAAATGAGTGAGTAAATGAATGAAAACTGACTGTTTGTTGAAAGTGGTTCCAGCCGCTTTAGGGGCGATCTCTTCAGCGGATGAGGACTCTTCCGACTCGCTGTCGGATCCGGTGGCGAAGAAACGTGACATGGCAAATACTGTTCACGGGAAGTCTGGGAGGAAAATGATTTAAAAGTTTAGCACCAGACAAAATACATTAAATCTTCCTCAACAAACGTTTCTTCTTTTATTGTTTAAAGGCGGTTCATAAATAATATTTCAATCAAGCGAATTGAGAGATCATCCAGGGAGAACTGTCAAATCATATTCAGAAACTGAAGACCATACCAACCAGTCAACTTCGGTCATATAACCTATACTTATTACTACACATCATAAACCTGTCATGAATGGATAAATAGGTGACATTTCAAATATCTGGACAACCTTAGTAATAATAAAACATTGTATTAAAAAAAAATTAGACATACATTGAGTGAAACTCTTAGTAAACATGAGGCTGAATTTTGCTCCAAACCTCTTTTCACCTCCACCCTCTACTCCAGAAATCCCCAAACACCGGGCCGTGAATCACATTACAGTACCAGAAAGAATTAAAATATTGTACTTTTTTTATTGACTGTATTCGCTCTGCAGAATGTTATTTTTGTATGACTGTTTCCTTCTATGCCAATAGACTTGTTCCAGTCGCAGTTTTCTTTCTAAGCATCGATACCTTAAGCTCGCATTCTGGTGATTCTGCATTATAATGAGTTTAGTTACGTTTCATTACATATGCAATTAAGTCATATATAGAAAAGTAATATGATATGCACGTTATCGTTACTGGCCCTTAGTGCAGAAAAAGACTGGGGCGCTCTGATGGACTGTCCTCCCGGGAAAAACTGCTAACCTTAGCTAAGCTTCGAAAATCAAAATAACTACCACCACATCTGTCCTGAAGACACACAAAACACCACAACTGCTCACTGGTGGTAAATAAAACATCGAATAGTGTCAATAGCGTGACTGTGAAGAACTATGCTAATCTGAAGATCTGCCGCTAAGATAACTAGCATGGCTGCAGTATGGCATGACGCCGGCTAACATCGGCACGTCAACGTGAACAAGCTTGACGTGAATGGGTTAGAAACGACCACAAATCCACTCATGGACTCACCTTTTATCCAATAATACTGTAAGATGCGTGTTATGAGCCGCGCTGAAAACGGTTTAAGATTCAATTTTACAAATTAGCCGAACACAAACGCGGCGTGCGTCCGAAACCTTTTGGGCTTGTTCCGGCAAGAGAGGAAATGACCTAGCGTTAAAAACCAAGGCAACAGTGCACCCTAGCGTAGCGGCGAGTCAACAGCAAACGTCACAGAAGGTTCGACCTGCTGTCCATAAACCTGACAGAGCCATGTGAACATACACAGTTCTAACGTAGAACTGATCTCTTTATTACCATATATGGTCAAACGTAGGTGGACACGTGACTCTTTGTTAATATAAAGTGGGCCTCATTTTTGTTTCTCTTAAAACACAGTGGTTTGGTGTGTGTGTAATGTCTGTAAGACCTATACAGTCTGAGTATGTGGTATGCATGGACTGACTGTCTGGGCTAACACATCGCCATGTCTGTAATGTTTTATTATGCCCAAACTAAAATTCGTTCTTGGAGAGGGTTAGGAGTGGTCTCCAATGTGATCTACGATGCCCGTGGTGTTCTGGCTGATTAGGAAAATACGTACTTCGGTACGTTTCAGTGGTTCTATAGGTTTAATCCAGGAAACAGACAAGTGCACATGATCTGGACAAAACCTGGGCTATTCCTTATTTGTTACTTAGACATGGTAAAGCAGAGACGTGTTATCCTAGACAAGAATGTCCCGTATACCTCATACTCGCATTGTAAATATCCTATAAACATTTCACAGACACCATAGGAATGTGTTAAGAGAAACAGGTTTAAGGCCCTCTTAATACTAGCAAGGTCTTATTCTTATCAAATAAATAAGTTTGAGTTTAGGTTTGTCTAGTGTGCCTGTATATTTGCCTGTTTCCTGAATTACCCGAAGAACTGTGTATTGTGTCCTTTGTGTATTTCTTTCCTCATATCAGCCAGACACCACGATATATCATATCTCATGATTCAGCCCTCTTCTAAACCTCTCCAAGATTTCAGGACACAAATTAAACACTCTTCCAACAAGATCGACCAAATTTTCACCTGTGGTTGAGGAGATTTATCTTTATTCAGCCACAAGCACACAAAAGGTTGCATGTTAAAGTACTGCAAGAAATCTGGGAACTAGTTAATTCAAGAAATGTCCAGTAGGGTTGAGGTCAGGGCTCTGTGCAGGCCAGTCGCGTTCTTCCATTCTAATGTCATGTTTATGGACCTCATTTAGTCTTGCTAAAGAGGAAATTGTAATGGTACAGCCTTCTACACAAATAATAGTTTGGGAAAGAACCATATACATGGATGGGTGTGATGATCAGCTGTCCACAAACATTTGGTCATATATTGTATGTCCATTTTTTTTTTTTCTAAATAAAAAATATGGCTAAAACCAGTAAACTTGCTGGATATAGATATACTCTAAGACAGTGTTATCAAAAAATATATTTTTCAGTTGGCTGCAGTGGATCACTGGATGTAAGGTGCATGGGAACAATGTTTTGGACGGTTATGAAATTACAAACAAAACCTAGCTCATGTTAATAAAGTACATGTGAATGGTTTAAGTGTGTTACTATGCACTTTGTTTCAGTACATCACAGGAAAACCACATGGTCACTGCAAGTTATCAGGGCGGTTGACCTTTCTCAGTACAGCAAAAAAAAAAAAAAAAAAAAAAACAACAATCATACAATTTTGCATGCCATTTTTTGGCTTTATCAGTGTCTGCTTTCGATCACAGCATCAAGTTAGCAGGGAGGTCATTTCCCTGTCGCATAGTCATATTGTGTCACTATTGTAGGGTCGTCGATTCAATCCTGAGCTTACACAACTTTGTGCAGTTTCACATCGTGGTCTTACCTTTTTTTCATGTCCCAGAAATAGTATGCCAGTAGCTGGACTAGGCATGGCGTGTGTGAATACAAGTGTCACACTAATAAATAATGTTTATGTGACAACCTCAGATTCTTGTTCTTTGTCTGACAGGAGCATAACCTAATGTGATTCTTCCTGTTTTAGACATTCAACTTCAAGGTTTCACGTACGAGATGCGCAGAGATGTTTTTTTGCTCACCCTAGTGATTTACTATGGGCTTCCAATCAGCTAAAACCAGTCATTCTGACCTTTAAGAGTTTTTCCACCTGCAGATCATCCGCTGATTTTTTTTTTTTTCATTTCCTGTTTAAACTGTAGAAACTGCAGTGTGAATATCTCAAATAAGCCATTTCAGAAATACCCAAACCAGTTCATCCAGCACCAAATACTAAACCACATTTAAAGTCAAAGTCAGATCACATCTACTTCGAGAACTATTTACCTGGCAACATATCCCAACCCTCTACAGGTGCCACTGTAAAGTAGAAAAATGTTCACTTCAGTAGTTTTAATATTGTGGATGATCAGGGTATAACATTATGATTCTAACCGTATATCAGGTAGCCATGCGTCTTCATTTAAACGCAAAAGCGACTGTCAACACAGCATTATGTTCATACAAAAGTACAGTTTATTGTCACAAATAATAATAAAAATCAACATTTTCTCTATTGAGAAATCAGATGGGAAGAAAAAAACAAACAAAAAAAAAAAAACATGTTGCCTAAAACAGTTTGGTTTTATTTGAATAGTTTCCAGTGTGGCTGTTAATCACTGCAGGGATTGTAGGCATTCCTTCACAAAAGCCAAAATCTGTAGGACCTGGGCTTCAGAGGGGGGAAAAAAACTATAACATTGGGCAGTAGTGTCACTTTTCTTTGCCCATACAATTAAAACAAGGAATACAGAAGATGAAAAAAGTAATTAAAAAGTAATGCAGATAATCTGAAAACTTCCTTTAACATAAATGAGGGCTCTTTGATGAGTCTGCAAAAGGCCATATCAGTCTTTACCTCCATTTCCCTGCTGCTTACAACCGACCATAGTGCTATTCACATTGGTTAGAATTGCATATAGCTACAGTGTATATATGAGAGCAAGTGACTTTACAGCAGTATGAGGAACTACAAAGCCAGTCTCTGTGTATGTGTGTGTAAAAATCGATGTCCAGGGTGATGGTTTGTGGCTAAGAGAGAAAATAAGCAGAAAGACAAAAAGGAAAAAAATAAAGTAGAAAAAGTAAAGTGAAAAAAGAAAAAACATTTAAGACAACTGGGCAGGGAAGGGTGGGAATGAGAGAAATACAGGTAAATGTATGAAGACTCTTCCTGCAAAAGGTGGCGTTTCCTTTCCTACTGTTGCAGTAGGCTCACAGGAAGTAGTCGGCCACAGGCTTTTTGGAGGGAATCCCTCTAGTTTCCTGTGGGGCTGCTTCAAATATAATAAACTCTTTTTGCAGGTGTTCATCCAGCTCCAGAATGGCTGCTACGTTCCCACACCTTAGATAAAGGAAAGAAATAATAATCAACAAACAAAACGACTCAGCACAAGTACCGTATTTTCCAGACTATAAGCTGCTACTTTTCCCCACGTTTTGAACTTAAACAACGACGCGGCTAATTTATGGATTTTTCCTGGGTTTTTCCCGGTTCCACAAGCTTCAAGCCAAAAAAACTGAGCCCCATAACATTAAACCAATGAAATTGCCAAACGGGTTCAGGTGAACCAATGAAATTCTTTATATCAAATCAGATGAGCTCCCACTGAATCGGGCCGCACCACATCATAAATATGGATGAGGTTCCTCTGGCGTTTGACCTGCCACTCACTCGGACTGTCTACAGGAAATGCGAATCATTCGTCACGCTGAAAACAACCGGGCATGAAAAACGCACTTCACCTGTGTTCTGAGCTGCACGGCATCGGGAGAAAAGCTTCACCGATGGTGATTTTTAAACGCACGACGATGCCAAAAGAAAAACTCCCGAGAGAAATAGTTGTGAAAGGAAGGAGGAAGACAGTGAACAATGACTTTCTTGGTAGGCTACTGTTTAGATACAAGCCGTGTAACAGACACTGTCTTTCGTTAAAGCCTGTGTAAAGTTCATTAGTTTCAATGTAGACACCTGCGGCTTATAGACAGGTGCGGCGTATTTATGTTCAAAATCAAAATCTTTGTAAAATTCAGTACATGCGGCTTATATTTGGGTGCGCTTAATAGTCCGGAAATTACGGTAAAATAAAGAACAAACAGTGAACACATAGGACAAGAGTTCTCAAGACATAAAATAGTTTTGGTTCCAGTGTCCAGACCCAATCGACAGTAGCCATGGCTCAGGGGTCAGCCTTTTATATGGCAAACAAATAAGAAAAAAATACAACAGATACATTTGCATCTGGATACATAATCACTTACACTGGTGGAAATGTGTATTTCTTTACTGGCTTAATGTCTGTAGAAAGGGTACAATAGAAACAGTATACGGACTGTTTCAATGTGCACACAAAGATTAATACTGACCAAATAAAATCTGAGAGTTTGTATGAAACTGACAACATGGTCTTAAAGACCTTGTTTAAAAACAAGATTTAATAAATTGAACAGACACACACCTATAGCAGTAGTTGGGTGCAGACCACACAGTGAGCACGGTCTCATTGAAGTGCCACTTGTAGCCCTCCATGACGAGTTGGTGAGCTCGACAGATCATGTCTATGTCATTAGCAGCATTAAACTGGGCCACGACATCACTGCCGAACAGGTAGCCCGCTCCTCTTGGGCTCACACCCCAGCCTGTAGTATCTGTACACAAAAATCATTTAGATGCCTGGTGCAGTAATGAAATTTACCATAATAATCTGTACAGGTTGAGCTAAGCCAACTTTAATTCAGGCAATGGTATAATGAACAACTACTTCTTTCGGACGCATCTGTTAGGGGTCGCCACAGCGGATCATCACTATGTCCTCTACATCTGCTTCTTTCAAACCAACCACCTGCATGTCTTCCCTCACCACATCCATAAACCTTCTCATTGGCCTTCCTCTTTTTCTTCTGCCTGGCAGCTCCATCCACAACATTTTTCTACTGGTAGTAGTATAATGAACCATTTCATACAATTCCACTAAACAATTATGTGAGTAATACATTTCAGGCATATCCCTAAAAAAATTAAATAAACAAACAAACAAACGAACAACAAAAACAAAAAAATAATCAATGGCAAAATGATGTAATGTAGCACTATTACTGTATTACCACACAAATTTATTACAAGTAAAAGCCTTATGGCCCAAAGAGCTTAATTAACCTTCACACCACAGCCATTTTCCAATAAACAAAACATTTTAATCTATTTTATCATAATTTTCATTATCGCTAAGATTATAGAAGCTATAATAATTTATAATTTCTAATGTTTAAGAAAACAAAAAGTTCTTTATAAATGTTTACATCTGACTGTACAAGGTATAATGAATTAGAAGGAGTGCACCTGCAGCCAGCTCCATTATCAGGGCTGATGGTAGATTAAAGAATTCATCTCTGTTACACACGCTAACTAAAAGTGCAAACGGCACTGCTTAAACCAGGAATAGTTAGTATAATTAGAACAATAGGCAGAGAATCTCCATCTAATTAATAAAATAAGGTTTGAGATTTTCAAAGCCATCTAAATCTTTTCAAACGCTTGTTTGTAGATTGTTATTGCTACCAGAGCACACAAAAATATATGAAATAGTTGTTGTGAAACCAAAAGTCCTGATTTACCTTCTGGATCTGACCACAAGAGGTCGCACATCGGCCCGTCGTGCGGCACTTCTTGTTTCCTATCAATGGTCCGGATCTGGTCTAAAGTCTGGATGGAGGGTGAGAGGCCACCGTGCACACAGAAAATCTGCAGCGCAAATGAGGACCATAAAACATCATTCTTCTAAATGAATGAAGATTCTGAGATGCAACAGAGCCACATTGTACAAAATACTACTTGTAACTCTTCACAAAGCAACTACCATTATTTGAGTATACTACACTTGTACATCAAAACATGCACAATACATAAAGGCAACAGTTGTGGTTAAGAGCCCTGTGGTGCTTGCTTACGCACAGTGGGGGAGAAAAAAAAAAGTGTCATGATTTCCTCTTGTGGTATAAGCTGTACAAAAGAACAATCATGTCTCAGAACATTTTGACAAACAGTTTCTGCAAAAAAATGTCTGAATTCAATCGAATGTTGCATTTCAGAAAAAACAAACTTTGATCACAGGACATTACACCACTTAGTAATATTCATTTGTAAAAAGCAAACAATTTTCAGAAGCAGCATTATGCACATTTATCATGATTTTGAGGTATCAAAATATCAATCTGAATTTGATTTGACCCACAGGAAAAAAAAAGAGAAAAGTTTGACAAATGTACTTGCGATCCCTCTCTCTGTGTTAAGACTCGTTAATGCATGTATAAATCAGCCTTTCAGTCATGGTGTTCAATCCCCACTAAACAGCTAAGCAACCATGGTTTGCCCTTTGAACAGAGTTTTTAAAGCTTACTGCTAGAGAGACACTGCATTGTGACTGACCACAATTTCCTTACTTCAGCATACTGTATGTGGAAAATAGATTTTCTTCTCTTTCATAGCTTACAACTATACTAGCAATGTGGTTTTTTTTTGTATTAGACTGACCTTGCCGTCGATGATGGCCGACAGGGAGAGGTAGTCGAAGATCTCGGTGCAGTACCGCCACACTGTGACAGAACCGTACTTTCTTAAGCACTCGTCGTAGAAGCCGTACACCTGCGTGATCTGTCTGGACTCGTGGTTGCCTCGGATCAGTGTGATTCTGTCAGGGTAACGCACCTGGGGTGGACCATGACAAACTTTAGACTGAATTTCATTTTCAACTTATTACATTAACATTAAAATAACAGCTCTTGTAGCTCGTCAATTTTTGCCAACAGTTAATATAGAAAGAATTTTCTATTGATCTGACGGTCATTATGCAAACCCCTGAACCGCTAAAGAACCACTGGTAGCCCCTTAAGAAAAGTCCTAGTTCTACAATATGTAGTCTGTCTAAAGCAGAGTCTTTACCCTAATCCATTTAGAGGCATAAGTCTAAAGGTATAGGCAAATAAACACATCTAAACTTGCGGTAAGCAAACAATAAGCAGCGAGAAACCAATTACAAACCTTGAGAGCCAGAAGCAGCAAGAAAGTCTCGACACTGTAAAAGCCTCTGTCCACAAAATCTCCCATGAAAAGATAGTTTGTCTCTGGAACATCACCTCCCACCTGTACAGAAAACAAATCCATTTGTTTGTTTGTATTTGGGTAAATGGCACACCGGCTTCAATCGATATTCCATAGCAAATACAAACATTTACCACTAGAACAGATATTTTAGCAGCAGGTAACTAGGGATAGGTACCGAGACCCGGTATTTTTGGGTCAGTATGTAATTGGGTCGATACCGAACCATTATAACGCTTCAGAACTAAGATGCTGTGTTTGATATTTGCGACGTATGTGATAACCATGCGCATGTCCGGTGTATGTTTTTTTTGCAATCAGTCACAGATCCAAGGGTGAAACGTTCAAAAGTGTGGGCTTAATTCACTAAACTAAGCGACACCAGTGTTAAATGCAATATATGCAGTAGTGTAATAGTGAACAAAGGAAGCGACGCTAGTAAAATAAGGAAAACCTTTACAAACAAAACATGCCATGTACCTAAAGCAATGCGCAGTATTTACTATGTCTCAGTAATCTCCCGGCTACAACTGCATCTCCCCTGCCTCAGCCTCCAGCACAGGTAACATTCATTATTAAAGAAGTCTTTAGTTATTAAAAATGTGGTTTGTTATATGCTTTTTTCTGTTTGCTTAGAGGCATTTGTAAACTGCAGAACTAAAGCTCAGCAGTAATATATATAATGAATAATTACTTATTTATAAATATATATATCTGTAAATCTGTATATTGATCTTTTTCTTAAACTTAATAGTAGTAAAACTATAATACTCCTTATGGGCACAAAAAAATACAGACCAGTAGTTTCTCTGTGTGTGTTGAAGGTTCCACAATTGCTACTTCGACACAGGTTAAGAGGAGTTGTGTGTTTTCTTCGACAACACCCTATCTATTTAAGCACATAAACAAGATCACCCAGACAGCTTCTTATCAAATCCGAAATATAAACCGCCTCCGCCCGTTCCCTCAATGAGGAGCTAAGGAATAATGTATTGAATATAAAAACCTGCTTTTTGTTTATAAAGCATTGCATAACCTGGTTCCTTCATAGTTATCTGACCTACTTCTAACACATACATACATGTGGTATTTACTTTCTCTTTATTTCTGAAACAGCTTCTGTCTGTATTTTCAAATCTTATTTGAGAAAATATCTTTTCAGACAGGCATATAATTCATGTTGTATTTGTACGTCTTTCTGCTTGTAAATAATACCAGTCCCTAATTATAACTAAATCAGCTATATACTACAGGGGGGGACAAATAGGTTAATTAGCAAAGCCCATCAGGAAAATTAAAGCTTTTTTCTGATTAAATGCATTTATGCAAACTACAGAAAAATAAATGAGTGCATGAATGATTGAAAGGAGCATCTTCGTGTAATCAAAAACTTTAATCCGGTCTTGATAATGGCTTCCAGTAAAGAAGTATCATGTTTGTGGCTCAACAAAAGGCAGAAAAATACAGAAAGACTGCTGGAACACATCTCTGATACGCGTGTATTATACGGGAGGTACTGGGATTAGGAAATGTGTGAACCAATCGGGGTGTGTTGTATTTAAACAAGCATATCAGGTTCAAATTCTTCTTTGCATGAGTCAAGTTTTCCCCTTTGGTTGTTAGAGGAGTGAAAAACGTAAGTGAGAGACAGCTTGTTAAATGCAACTGGATGAAAAACATACACAATCTATATGTCCGGGAGCAGATACGTTTTCTTTGTTTGTAATAGTAAGAGCTATATATCATATTGTACTTGTGATCACTTAACATCAGTTCAGGTGATTATTAATTATGCATGTTTAACTAACCTCATTTAATGGCTCAGTTGTACATAAAAATGAATAATAATCAGTGTTTAAGAATTGAATATCTGAGTTTTAGTGTAATGAGAAATAACACTTTCAATCACTTATTTACAATTCTAACTTTTTTTTTTCCACCCCAAATAAGCCATATTTGACAACTACAATACATGTGGGTGAACACAAGACTCACTCTGAATAACTCCTTCAGGTCATAAAACTGCCCATGGATATCACCACACACCTGAGGGAAAAAACAATATGATATTACACCTAACTGCAGGTTTGTACAGGTACAAAAGCATAAATGTGAACACATTCAGTCATCAGATTTGAAAGGGGCTAAGACAAGGGCATTTAATGTCTTTTTTAAGCTTCTTTTAAATGATCTATTTTTAGTCACAAGGCATAGACAAATGGTATGGTCATCAGTAAATCAGCACCAGTTTAATAGTGGCATTCGGCAAATAACAGCAGTTTACAAACGCACATAACCAGTCACATCTGATTAAATATCTAACATTTAAATGCACGTTAAATTTGCATGAACAAAAAGTTTTATACTTTCCACAGAGCACACCTCTGATGGATCTGTTACACACCAAACTGAAGTGTTTCCTGAGACATTTCCCTGAACCTCATCATAAAAACAAAACCAGGAGGCTGGTGTGGTGTGGCCTGGATTTAAAAAGAGCTGCAATTGCGTTTTTATTATTGTTATTGTTGCCACGGCATTAAAGAGCGTAACATTTTTTTTTTTAGAACAATTTGAAGCTACGTTTATTATTCAAGAACTTGTGAGACAAGTTATGGCCTGCTGATGAGCACATGCAAATATCAGCTAACAAAAAACTTAAACCTCTTCTCCAGTCATGGAAACTCTTGGCACAATAAGAACTATTATATTATATATATATATATTTATATATCTATCTATATATATATATATATCTGCCTATACACACGCGACCTTTCACCACCTTTCAGGCTTCAAACATAAAGATATAAAACTGTAATTTTTTG
>JAAIIK010000050.1:245947-257740 GCA_014706435.1 Silurus glanis | reverse complement strand
TCTTCCTGTCTCTGGTTTTTTATTACATAATTTCTTTTTTTACTATTTACTTTTTATTATTATTATTATTATTATTATTATTATTATTATTATTAGATTTATTTTTTTTTTAATGCATCAATAACAGGAAGGCGACCACAAACGACAGCAAAATGTTTATTGGAAAAGGGGGACCAAATGATAAGATAGCAGAAGACTCCAAAAGCAAAAAAAAAAAAAAGTCCTATTAAGATTATGGGTTCAATTGCAACACTTGTGATTCTTATGATTCAAGCCTACTCTGTATAAAACGGGGCTCCCACTGACTCCCAATTGACAAGTTGAGTTATATTTGCATTGTATATGTAATCATTATTAATAATATATAGTGTAAAATGCATGGTATTTTGTTTAGTTATGCAAACCCCCTCTCCCATCCCAGTCCGTGGAAAAATTGTCTTGAGTGAAACTGGTCTGTGGTGCAAGAACATTTAGTGAGCTCCCGCTTTGTCTTAAAAACCTGTTAAAGAAAAAGTTAATACAAAAATGCTGACTTTTTTCTGTGAGTCATCATTTGGGTCACTTCACCAAGAAGAGTCGACTCTTTCAGCTTGCAAATGTTAATGACATTTTATTTTTAAGCTGAACAAACTTGAATGCTGGACTAAACATTGAACTATAGAACAAAATTTTACTGTAACTTTCTAATAACCTTCTTAATTTTTTTTAAACAACTTTAAACACCATTAAACAATTCATATGCAGCTTTAAGCTCACTGCTTAAAGGTCAGAGTCCAGCTATGCTACACAATTCAAGAACAGAAAACAATGAACAAAAAATATCGATTTTATACTTTAAACGACATGGCGAGTAGAAAAAAAAAAGAGAAAAAGACTCACACAAGTCTGCTCTCAACGTTCATTCAAAATACCGACTCGTTCACAGCAAATGCCAGTTTGTAATGCAGGGAGAAAGTGTGTTTGGACAGCTGTTGAAGGACTTGACCTGACACCTCCTGATACTAGATCTAAATCAGTCTTAACCTGATGTAGAAGCTGCATGTACTATTTCAGTTCCTGGAACTATTGAACATATAATAGAGGGCAAACCATCTGTCTGTCTGATCTTAAAAACTTACACCACAACAGGGTCTCATTTTAAACAAACATTTTACTCAAACATATATTATATCTCATTTAAACACAATTTATTTACACTGCACAGATGTGGAAAGAAATGCAATACAGCTGGTAAATTTATTTTACTCAGGTTTTTTGAGTTTGCTCTTCAGCTCTGCCATCATCAGGGGGCTGCCCATCCTGCACACACACCACCACACAAAACATTTGATGAGCGAGAAAAAAAATTAATTGCATTAACACAAGATAATTGTAGTCCATGTTTTGCAGTAATATCTAATTTTGTCTCAATATGCAGTATTTTTCATGAGCGAGATAAATTAAAGGGGGTGGGTGTTGGCCCTGTTATGCTATTATAATTGCATAGTTTTAGATTGTGCCACAGTTTCAGTACACTTTACTCCCCTTTAGATTTAGAAAGTTGACTACAAATCAGTACAAAGTTCTTCTGACTGATCCCTTTGTCCTTTGATTATTTCTATCCTGATGGGAGTGGTTTCTTCAGGGATGACTCCACTCAACTCTACAGAGCAACAGAGCTCAAATGGCTTAATGAGGAGAGAACTAATGTAAATGACATACTATGACCTTGCTCATTTTTGACATTCGTAGTGTAAATGCCAAGCTGTGCCAAGTTATTCTGTGGCCCAACACCTTACTAACAAAATATATTACAGTTTTCCTTTCATTTGCCATCTATACATCTGTAGTAAAATAAACAGCTGTACCCAGGTTGTCTCGGTGGTGTCCATTTAGGTTTGGGAGGTTTTATCTCCTGCTTGATCGTATCATCTGCTGACTGTGAGTCTGGGTTGGATTTCTGCATGAGCAAAAAGTAGGTACTGTAGTTATACTACATCTACATCTAATAATTCACACTCACTAAAATATAAACATTAATCCCAATAGTCTATTTACTGTTTGTGAACATGTGGTACATATTTTAAATATCAGCGTTTACTGTTTTAATTTTCTACCTGTACATGTGATGTTTCACTCCCTGCTTCTTCTCCATCTCTTATTTTTTTTCCAGCTTCAGTTTTTCTCAGTGCAGGGAAACCAGCACCCAAACCTTAACAACAGAATAAGAGGAAGTCACTATTACACAACACAAAAATATGACTACATACCCAAGTCAAACTACAGTATATACACTGATCAGGTATAACATTCAAACCACTGATAGAGAAGCAAATAACATTAGTTACCTTGTTACAATGGCACTAGTCAGGAAATGGGATATATTAAGCAGCAATTGAACAGTTACTTCTCAAAGTTGATGTGTTAAGCAATTATTTGCGCAAATTTGAAATAGGGCAAATTGTGATGATCAGATCTTCTGCAAAAGGACAGGTCTTATGGCGTGTTTCTGGTATGCAGTGGTTAGTATCTACCAAAAGAGTTCCAAAAAGGACAACCAAAGAACCAGCAATTGGCTCATTATTAGCTCATAATTAGCTCATGTGGGGAGCAAAGGCAAGCCCATCTGATCTCATCCCATAGAACTGGCTATGATGGAAAGGCGTCAGAACACAGTGCATTGTAGCCTGCTGTGTATGAAGCTGTGTAGCTGCATAATGCTGCCAAAGTGCCCATGCGACATCTCATCCACATCCAAAAGCACCTAATATAGGCATGTGATCATGAGGATGCACTATGTGAAGGGGGCAGGATGCCCAGGTAAATGTTCTGCTGGAAAATTAGGAGTCCTTTCATTCATTTCATTATTTTTAGCTGGATAACGTGCCCTGCCATGCTGCACATATTGGGAAGTGTTAAAAATGTTTACTTGATTGTGTCCAAACTTCACAAAATACAACAATTCTTGCCACCTACTGGTCAAACGTTATAACGGCATGCTGAGAATTTTTGCTACCCTTCCTCCAAATGTTATCTGATCTTTATTAGGTTTGGCTCACATCATTTGACAACTTGCTGCCTATTTGGTCAACTGAACTTTCCTTTTACAGACAAAGAATGACATCTCTGTCTGTAGTCAATACATACACAAATCCTTTGAATTTATTTGCCTAAAGTTATGGTTCTGCCTTTCTGACTGCTTAGGCAACAGTTGTAGCCTGTCTGTGACGTATGTGGTTCACTGAGTTCTGAGTGTGCAGCAATTTTCTTGTGGTTTATTTTATTTTTTATAAAGGTGTCTTCATGAAAGTTGATTTTTAGTGTTGCTTTATATTCTCCCTATAACTCGCAAATGCAAATGCAATCAATGAAATCAACACATTTTAATACTTCAAAAGCTCTGGGCTTGGACTAGATATACTCACTTTAAATCTTTGAATAATATGAATTAGCTTTATTCAAAATTTATCAACTCACCAGGGAGTTTGAATCCAATCACACCTTTGCTTGGTACTGATGCACCTTCAATATGACTCTTTTTTGGAAAGCTGGGCTGTAAAGGCCGAGGAGGAATCAAGGGTTCTACAGAAGCCATGTTAATAAGTGAACGAGGGTCTTTAGGGGGTCGAACAAGAGGGTTTTTCACAGCAATCTTCCACTTCTGGACTGTAAAGTCCAAGGATGAAGCCTACAATGGAAAGATAAAAAACAGCAGCAGCAGTCAACTCAAATACAAATTTCAGAAACTACCAATACATAGTACAATAAGTGCATTGATTAGTATTTTACCTGTGATGCAAGTGAAAGACCTGTTAATACACAAGGCTTATCCATGTCATTGTCCTCTGCTATTTTTTCGAATGGTCTCTTGAGTCCAGGTCTGCCTCCTTGTTCTACATCTTCTTTACAGTCTACAACTGATTTTCCATGTTCAACCTTTTCATGTTCTTTGTTCATTTCCTTTGATTCTTTACATTCAGGAAAGACCAACTCACACTTATCCTTTTCTTGCTCTGTGAAAGGTTGTTCCATTTTTTTCACGGACTCCATCTCTCCATGTGTCGAAACCACCATGGTTTCAATATCGATCATTTCTGTTAATTCTTTTTCACATTTCCATGCAACATTCAGTATTTCCACTTTCATGTTTTCAAATGTTTCATCATGACTTTCAAGTTCACTTTCATTCTCTTTTCTTTCAGTAGTCTCCATTTCTCTCATCGATTTCCACTTAGAGTCATCAGATTCCTTTGTCAACCCACTTGTGTTATGCTTTATTTCATCTGATAATCCATTCTCTTCCTCATCAGTCCTCGCTTGTTCTTCTGTATCTTTTTGAGAATCGCTCTGCATCTCTGGCATGTACAAAGAATCTGAGAAGTCAAGCTGAAGTCTATGTGATGAAGTGTCAGTGGCTGAATCTTGCACTGTGCACTCATTCTGATTGATCTGATCCTCTAAAGTGGCATCTTCTTGAATTAGCATATCAGTGGCTTGCTCAAATTTCTGTTCATCCTTTCTCATTACTGTTGCTTCACTGAGTGTTTCAAACCATTCAGCTGTCTGTTTAGGTGAGCTGAGCTTTGCTTCTTTGGAGCACTTGTCAAGGTTCTGCATGGAATAAGTTTGCATTTCATCAACAGACTCAACTGCAAATTCACTTAATTGCTTAAAAGGAACTGACTGTATTTCACTGACCGATTTCACCAAGCTCAATTCATTTATTCTCTTGTCAGCTGATTCTTCTAGCAAAGGCCCTTGTTGTGCAAGGAGGCATGGTCTCATTATTTCCTGTATAGCCACTTCTGTGTCTATGGGCTGCTCATGCAAGCTAGTCTCTCTTTCAGTTGATTTAATTACATCTATTGCAGCAACTTCTTTGAATTTTGATGTGGTTTCAGCTGTTTCTGTTTGGCTTCCTGTCATTTTTTCTGGTTGTGTAATGACAACTTCAGCCTCTGGTTTGGTCAATGCTGCTGTTTGTTGTGAACCATTGTGATCATAAGCTGCATCATCTATATGCTTGCGATCTGCCTTCAGGGCCACCTCTGATGCGTCTTTTTGCTCTTTACTTTGTTCTAACTTCTGCAATTTCACTGTAACAGCTGAACTATTGTCTTCATCTTCACACCTAGTGCTGCTACATCCTTCTGCAGTTTCAATTTGTGTCCTCTCCAATTGTTGGCTTTCAGTCTCCACATATTCAACAATAACTTCAATTTTGTTCAAAGTTTCTTTCTTTTCTGTGTCACAGACTTTCTGTTCTTCAACAGTGTCGATGCCTGTGAACTTCTCAAATGCTGAGAACTCATTTTTATATCCATCATTCTCTTTTCCCACAGTCTCTTTTTTTGTTTCCCCATTGATGACTTCAATCACTTTCTTTTCTTGGAACAAAGTGACATTTTCAACCAGTTTCAGGCCCTCATTCAAAGGGGCCTTTCCTTCCCATGTTGAAGCCTGATGAGCCTCATCCACCATTTGTGAATTACTTGCTTGATTTTCATGTTTGGTCTTTACATGGTTACTTTCTTCTACCACATAAAGCTCAGTATTATCCTGATCATTAACATATCCAATAATACTCTCCTCCAAAACCACCTGGACCATGGCTGTATCTTGCATACCACACAAACTTGCCTGTTCTTCAGGCTCCTGGACAATAAGCTTGGTTTTAGATGGTTTATCTTCAGTTCCTTCATACTCAGGCAAGCTATCATCAACATACTCCTCTTCCTTTTTATCCTGAGAGATCCTTCTCTGCTTCTGACTGTTTTCATGCTTTTCAACATTTAGATCATCTTCTTTGGCCAGTAATCCTTGTTCAACGAACTCACATTTAATTGTACTTTCTCTAATTTCATCATTCTCTCTCATTATTATTTCAACACCTTCCTCTTCTTCATTCCCTCCCTGCTCCGGATTTTCATTATTTTCAACATTTAGATCAGCTTCCATGGCTAGTAGGCATTGGTCAGTAAATTCACTTGGTTCTTCTTCATTTTCATCTCTCTCCTCCCTCATAATTTCATCAGCACTTTCCACTTCCTCTATTTCTTCCTCTTTATCTGTCCTTCTCTGCTCTTGCTTGTTGACATTCCCCTCAACATTTAGATCAGATTCAATAAACTGATCAATAAACTCACTTAGTTCTTCTTCAGTTTTATCATAAGAGACTTCAACACCTTCATCTTTAGATTTCGTTCTCTGTTGTACACTGATTACATTTAACTCAACATTTAAATCAGATGTATTGGCCAATAAGCCCTGGCCAATAAACTCACTTTTAACTGGTTCTTTTTCAGTTTCATCATTATCTCGCCTTATAATTTCATCAGCACTTACAATTTCCATTTCCTCTTTTCTTTCCTGTTCCTGAATGTACACATTACTCTCAAGATTAGGATCAGCTTCCTCTGTCATTAAGCCTTGTTCAACAAACTCACATTTGAAAACATCTTTTCCAGTGTCATCATTCTCATGCCTTATTATTTTAACACCTTTCTCTTCCTTTCCCTCTTCCTGCTCCTGACTGTTTTCAATTCTTTCAACATTTAAATCAACGTCTGTGGTCAATAATCCCTGGTCAAAAAACTCACTTTTAATTGGTTCTTCTTCAGTTTCATAATTTTCTCTTCTAGAGATTTTATCAGCACTTTTCACATTCTTTACTTCTTCCTCTTTATCTGTCCATCCCTGCTCTTGATTGTTTTCATTCCTCTCAACATTTAAATCAACGTCTGTGGTCAATAAGCCCTGGTCAAAAAACTCACTTTCAATTGGTTCTTCTTCAGTTTCATAATTTTCTCTTCTAGAGATTTCATCAGCACTTTCCACTTCCTCTACTTCCTCTTTATCTGTCATTCCCTGCTGTTCATTGTTTGCATTCCCCTCAACATTAAGATCAGCTTCAACAAACTGATCAATAAACTCACTTTTAACTGGTTCATCTTCAGTTTCATCATTTTCTCTTCTAGAGATTTCATTAGCACTTTCCACTTCCGCTTTATCTGCTCTTTCCTGTTTTTGACTGTTTTTATTCCCCTCAACATTTATATCAGCTTCACTAAACTTATCAATAAACTCACTTTTAATTGGCTCTTCTTCGGTTTCATAATTTTCTCTTCTAGACATTTCATCAACACCTTCCTCTTCGGTTTTAATTCTCTGGTCCATGATGATTCCACTTATTTCAAAATGTAAATCAGATTTATTGGCCAATAAATCCTTGTCGATAACCTCACCTTTAATTTGTTCTTCTTCGGTTTCATATTTCTCTCTCCTCTTAATTTCATCAGCACTTTTAACTTCCTTTCCCTCTTTTTCTCCTCGCTCCTGGAATACATTACTCTCAAGATTTAGATCAGCTTCCTTGGCCAGTAAGCCTTGTTCAACAAACTCACATTCAAACATTTCTTCTCCAGTTTCAACTTTCTCTTCCTTTTTTCCTCCCTGCTCCTGATTGGTTGAAATTTCCTTAACATTTAGTTTAGCTTCATTGGCTAGTAATTCTTGTTCTACCAAATCATTTTTAATTGTGCCTTCTTCTGTTTTATCATCTCTCCTCATTATTTCAACAGCTTCCTCTTCCCCTTTCTCTTTCTGACTGTTTTCATTACTCTCAGTAAAATATGAATATGAGGAATATAATTCCTTCGCAAGTAAGCCATGGACAATAACATCATCTTCAAACAGTCCCCTGTCAGTGTCATTCTCCTCTTTCCTTGCAATTTTAGCAATGTCCTCTTTTCTTTCCTGTCTCCTTTCCTGCTCTTTGCTGTTTTCACCCTTCTCAAAATTGAGATCAACTTCCAGTGTCAAGCCCTGGTCTAGCCATGGAGCATACTCTTCTTTTCCAATTTCCTCAAATTCTACCCTTTTCTCCTTCTCTTCTGGTTTCTTTGTCTGGTCCTGTTTGCTTTCACTCTTCCCAACATTAAAATCATCTTCCTCCCCTCCAGAAAATGTTCTCTCTTGGTTCTTGACATCTGCAACAATGGAAGCAGGTGAATCTTCTTGTTCAGTAAATTGGTTATTGGGAGTTTTTTGTGATTCATTTTTATTATCCAAAGTTTTTTCTTTATCCTTCTGTGCTCTCTTGTCTATGACTTTTGAGCTAATGCAAGTGTGTTTGCTCTTGTCTTTTACTTCATGGCCATCACAAACAATGTTCGACTTTTCCCACTGAACAGCAGCGGCCCGCACACTAACCCCGGGATACTGCAGATCTTCGATTGTCTTTCTCTCTGTCTTTGTTTTAGTCCTTTCTTTGTCCTCTTCCTTTACTTGTAACTCCTTATAACCCTTACTGATTGACACAGTTTCATCTTGTTTAAAATGCACATTGTGGGCCTCTTGATTCGTGACCTCTGGTCTGAGATATCTTCCAACAGTGCCTGTAAGGTAACCCTGTACAGAAACAACAGTGAAAACAGGCAAACGCAAAGTCAGAGTAAGAGCAATGTATTTTTTGTTTAGTTTAAAAAAAGGTAAATAGTCACATGCTTTTGGTCGATGGTAGCAAAAAAATACTGTATATTCTGTAATCACTTGTATGGCACCATTTCAGGAGGGGGAAATACCTGTAACCTTGTGTAATGCATACTAGATATTACTTGCCACATGTATTTAATTCTTTGTCTGTTTTGCTAATGCTTTTAAAGTTTTGCTTTGAGGTAGACCATTACTTTAGTTTTCATATACACTTCACCCAGAGCCTCTCAGTGACAGTTTTGCTACATTAAATAGGCATAAAAGTGTAAAATAGTTTAAATATAGTGTGTCTAGTGATAGCAAAGAAGAATGAATACATATGTAAAAAAATATATATATAAAAAAAAAAAAAAAAAATTATAAAAGATACAATAGGTTTGGGTATGGGTGTCCATGGCCCTATAGTCCACCCTAGTTACAACTACATCTTCAGCATAATTGATGTTTCTTAGTGATAGATATGTTTCTTTTCTAACAAAAAAAGGCAATTTCGTTGGATTGTGCATTTTTGTTCATATCTATGATGATAACCATCCTGCAAAACTCTCACAAGATTCATCTTTTTAATCTTTAATGTAGAGTATATGGTCTTAGGAATGTTTTTTAAGACAAGCCACTTCAGGAGTCCTACGTTTCATGTAGGAACACGTTACAGGCAAGCTAATAAAATCCAATCCAAAATTTTTGTTGCTTTCTAAAACTACATTAGCAATGGTTTATATGTGACATGCACAAAAGGCCGTAGGAAAACTAGATATGTGTATAGGGTGATTTATTTATTGGTACATAAAAATCTATTCATGTTTTTGTGTATATATTTTAGCTTCAAAATTTGACATGGTATTTAAATGTGTTCATATAAATTCCACCTTGCATTTTTCCTCCTAAACATTTGCTGTTTGATTATATGGCTCAAAATCATGAGCAGTATTTATGCATGTATTATATTGTCAAACAAATCAAAAAGGAAAAAAAAAATCAAGACAGATATAATGATATAATAATATTTTGAGACTTTCACTGAAATAAATTAAAATTTAATTAGTTCAGAGTTTCCATGCTTCTGTTGTCCTTTTGCAGCTTTGGGGAATATTATAGTTACTGCGAAACCAGAAATCATATTAAAGATTTGGTTTATTAAAATATAGCAGAATGATGTCTTTTAGATGCTATATAGTTGTTTGCTCTAACAGCACCATAACATTTTAACATAATTATTTGAATGATACTATCAAATCAGTATGGTGAATGAAGTGGTGAATAAACATTCTGCCTTACTTCTTAAAAAAAACAAAAATAAATGTAAGTCATAGAGACAATGAATGATCTATTTAAAAAAATAAATAAAAAAATTAATTACATTTACAAACAAGTCAATTATGACTGTGCTGAGGGCACCTAAATTAGCCGGGTAATTCAAGTTTAAACATTTATTTTTAAATATCATAAAATATCATAAAATATAATTTTAATGTCTACCCCAAAGAGACTGTTGCCCCCTTTCTGGCCACCACTAGCCTAGCTCATAACATCAAAAAATCCTAAAATAACTTATACAGTCAACCCCTGATAATTTGCGGTTCGGAACTCGCGACTCTGAAAATTCGCGGGTTTTCATTTGGAACCTAACGAACAGCAAGATTATCTTAAAATTCGCGGGAATTCCGCAGCGGAACAGAATGTTCAGGAACATTAGGAATAACATTTTAAACTATGTAACAAATTTCATAAAACACATTATTGTATTAAAGTGACATAATGTCTAGATGAATTCACTAAGGTACAATAGGGGCTGCGGGGGTGCGTCCAAAATTCGTGGATTTTCGAATGTTACAAATAGTTACAAATCATCAGCTTATACAGTATTAGCCAGCACATAAAGAATATTTTGCATCGCATGTTTGCTGGAACCAGAGTGGTACAATACATTTGCAAAAAAAATAACATTGCAATGAAAATACTACAACTACATGTGGAAAAAAATGGAGATTGTTAAAAATCCTTAACATTGTTGCAGTAAAGCAATGGTTCTCTTATTTGATTAATCTTTGTTAAGCTTTTTACTCAACTATCACTTTATAAATATAATTAATAAATATAGCTGCAAGCAGCGATTAGCAGGGTTAGCTGGTAACATTGTCTAAAAGTGCATATGTTCACGTCATTGGTGGATGGTGGCCATGTTTTTTGAGATATCCAAATGTCCTCAGAAACCCTTATGGCAGATTGGACAGAAACTCTACATGCCAAGATTCAGATAAGTCGGACAAATGGTTGTGTACCTATAGCAGTCTTAAATTTTTTCCTTGATTAGCGCCACCATGCTAAGCAATTTTTTTGACCAAAGATTGAGCGCATAGACACGTCCCCCAAGCTTCGTGAAAAAGATCTCATTCTGTTTCAACTCTCTAGACCTTACGGTTTAGTTTGCACAATCAGTTTTAGGGCGGAATAATAATAATAATAATAATAATAATAATAATAATAATAATAACAACAAAAATCTCTACAATAACAATAGGGTTTCAGCATTTCATGCTTGAACCCCTAATAATAATAATAACTGTTGGTTTAACTGTTGTTAAAATAACATGTATTCACTGATCACCTCATGTTTATTCTATTTTTTTGCTCAGTGCATTATGGGGGAAATACAGTAGTTGCTACAAAGGTGAAAACTAAGCACTGCCCTAAACAGGTGAGACTCTTCAGTCAGCACCAGTGTTGTTAACAGCATTCAAAATGTTAGTGTAGAATGATAGGTTAGGTGTTGACTTATAGAATCATGACTGTGCAACTGAAATGCAAGCTCTTATTTTAGCACCTTTTTTCAGAAAGAAGACCAGTGTTGAGCATGTGGTATATACAAATATGATGAAGTAAATCAACAGTGCAATGAGATGTGCTGCAGTTGTGTATGCTGAACTACAAACCTGATGATTAGAAACCTCTACCTGTCTTTTACTTCTATGTTTCTTTCTACATGTTTTTCACTGCTCCTAGACTGTGTAGGATCTAACCTACAACTGCTTACTGACCACCGAAAGACCCTACATACTTTACTGTATGTGGATGAGCTTGCCTTTTACATCAGATTTAGATCCCGAATAAGCAGGCAATAGGTGACAGTGGCATGGAAAATATTCTGACACATGAGGAGGAAGAACCTTGAGAGGAACCTGACTCAAAAGGGAACCTAGCCTCTTCTCAGTAATTAATACATGATAGTAAAATTCTAAAATGTTTATTGAGTGAATTGTTGAACTCGTTAATTTAGATAGATAGATAGATAGATAGATAGATAGATAGATAGATAGATAG
>JAAIIK010000050.1:219601-236249 GCA_014706435.1 Silurus glanis | reverse complement strand
AAACAATGTAGTAAGTTTCATTAGGATCCGTAATGTTATTTCGAAGAATTTACAATGCGTGAGAAATCGCGTTTTTTTTAAACGAGTTAGCCGCGATCCAGGGCGAATTTTTCAAAACCCTTTCTTAGTGAGCACCTAAGACCCAAGAGGAAGGTATGTTCCAAATTTCATTGCAATCCGTTCAGTGGTTTTTGAGATTTCGTGATGAGTGAGTGAGTCAGTCAGTGGTATTTGAGCTTTATATATATATATATATATATATACAGTGGGTACGGAAAGTATTCAGACCCCCTTAAATTTGGTCTTTGTTATATTGCAGCCATTTGCTAAAATCATTTAAGTTCATTTCTTTTCCTCATTAATGTACACATAGCACCCCATATTGACAGAAAAACACAGAATTGTTGACATTGTTGCAGATTTATTAAAAAAGAAAAACTGAAATATCACATGGTCCTAAGTATTCAGACCCTTTGCTCAGTATTTAGTAGAAGCACCCTTTTGCTCTAATACAGCCATGAGTCTTTTTGGGAAAGATGCAACAAGTTTTTCACAACTGGATTTGGGGATCCTCTGCCATTCCTCCTTGTAGATCCTCTCCAGTTCTGTCAGGTTGGATAGTAAACGTTGGTGGACAGCCATTTTTAGGTCTCTCCAGAGATGCTCAATTAGGTTTAAGTCAGGGCTCTGGCTGGGCCATTCAAGAACAGTCACGGAGTTGTTGTGAAGCCACTCCTTCATTATTTTAGCTGTGTGCTTAGGGTCATTGTCTTGTTGGAAGGTGAACCTTTGGCCCAGTCTGAGGTCCAGAGCACTCTGGAGAAGGTTTTCGTCCAGGATATCCCTGTACTTGGCCGCATTCATCTTTCCCTCGATTGCAACCAGTCGTCGTGTGCCTGCAGCTGAAATACACCCCCACAGCATGATGCTGCCACCACCATGCTTCACTGTTGGGACTGTATTGGACAGGTGATGAGCAGTGCCTGGTTTTCTCCACACATACCGCTTAGAATTAAGGCCAAAAAGTTCTATTTTGGTCTCATCAGACCAGAGAATCTTATTTCTCTGTTTTTTAGCAAACTCCATGCGGGCTTTCATGTGTCTTGCACTGAGGAGAGGCTTCCGTCGGGCCACTCTGCTATAAAGCCCCGACTGGTGGAGGGCTGCAGTGATGGTTGACTTTCTACAACTTTCTCCCATCTCCCGACTGCATCTCTGGAGCTCAGCCACAGTGATCTTTGGGTTCTTCTTTACCTCTCTCACCAAGGCTCTTCTCCCCCGATAGCTCAGTTTGGCCGGACAGCCAGCTCTAGGAAGGGTTCTGGTCGTCCCAAACGTCTTCCATTTAAGGATTATGGAGGCCACTGTGCTCTTAGGAACCTTAGGTGCAGCAGAAATTTTTTTGTATCCTTGGCCAGATCTGTGCCTTGCCACAATTCTGTCTCTGAGCTCTTCAGGCAGTTCCTTTGTCCTCATGATTCTCATTTGCTCTGACATGCATTGTGATCTGTAAGGTCTTATATAGACCGGTGTGTGGCTTTCCTAATCAAGTCCAATCAGTTTAATCAAACACAGCTGGACTCAAATGAAGGTGTAGAACCATCTCAAGGATGATAAGAAGAAATGTATAGCACCTGAGTTAAATATACGAGTGTCACAGTAAAGGGTCTGAATACTTAGGACCATGTGATATTTCAGTTTTTCTTTTTTAATAAATCTGCAACAATGTCAACAATTCTGTGTTTTTCTGTCAATATGGGGTGCTATGTGTACATTAATGAGGAAAAGAAATGAACTTAAATGATTTTAGCAAATGGCTGCAATATAACAAAGACCAAATTTAAGGGGGTCTGAATACTTTCCGTACCCACTGTATATATATATATATATATATATATATATATATATATATATATATATATATATATATATATATATATATATATAGAAGATTAAGAGACACACAAAAACTACAGGTAAGTACATGAGTTTTGAATGAATAAATTTTCTCATCTTTCTTCAATTTGAGTTCAATTTGGCTTTGCCTTGGGATTTGCTTTAGAGAGAGAGAGAGAGAGAGAGAGAGAGAGAGAGAGAGAGAGAGAGAGAGAGAGAGAGAGAGAGAATATTAATTAATTAAAATTCTCCACTAGAGCAGTGAAGGCAAGGAAACACAAGGACACTAAATACTATGTAAGAATAGCTCAAATAAATCCTAAACGTCAAAACTCAAATCATCAACTTGTGAATTTCATGATAATTATAATTTAAGAATAAATTAAGTCAAACGTCATGAGTCAAGTTGAAAGTCAGTCACAGTTGAGTTGCAAACTTGTTTAAACTGTTATGAAGGCTAGAGTATTTCAAATAACCATCCTAACAAATTTGATGAAAAGAAATTCAAACCAAACCTTACAGTAGAAAAAAGAACATAAATTTAAGGCTACAATGAACAGTTTTTTATGTGTTATTGGTCTAATAAACACAGGCCAATTTCACATTGTTGACTAAAATGAGTATCACACACCTAGTTTAGGGTTTTCAGTTGCAACACAAAACTATAATAATAAAAAGAAAACAAGCAAAATGTTTGTGCGGGTATAATTATTTTCTTAATGCTGCCTCACCATCTCTTCTTTTCCAAGAGAATCCAAAGCAAAGCAGAAGGACGAGTACCAAAGAGATGATCATCATTGCCACCGAGGCCTTTGCAGATTTAGTCAGCACAAGTTTCTGCACTGAGAAATAAAGAAAATAAACACTGATGAGAAGCTAATAGACCTTTTACATATTAAACATAACAAAAGAGAATACACTATAAAAAGCTAAGCTTTTTCCAAGATCAGTATTAACATTGTTTTCAATGCTGATGACATGCAGTATATTTATGAAAGTTACCCAACGAATCAGCCGTTAATAGGTCGATGGTACTCGAAGCTGGTTGAGATATATGACGTTGTTGAGCTACACACTGCACTTGTCCAGCTCTCTCCCGCTCCTCCATGCTAAGAGTGAGAAAGTGACGCATTCTATACGTTCCATCATTGTTCTGTTGGATCTGAGGAGTCTCAGGAAGGACAGTGCCATTTCTGATCCACAACACAGACACATTCTGTGGATAAAATCCGCTGATTTCGCACACCAAGGTAAGCGGAGATGAGCGTAAAGAGGACGGCACAACAGACAGAGTGACTTTGGGAAGAACTGGAAGTTGGGAAAAGTTTAAACAGTAGGTCAGCTCAATAAAAGTGTCATTTCCCAGCCCATAAACACAATATTTATACTACAGTGGAATAAAATATTAACTTGTACATAACATTAAAATAACATAATGGCTGATAACAGAAACAAACTTGTCCCAATGATATTTTACAACAGTAAATGTAACTATAAACAGAAAATTATGTTATTATATTATCTGTACATAGTTACTTTTACTGTTGTGAAATGTCTATGAAACAAGCTCTTTCCTGTTATTACTTGTTATAATGGCTATAAAGAGAAATTTGCTCATTGGCCTATTTTTATTCTCTAATGAAGACAAAAATGTGTAAAAAATCTTTTTATTGTAATATTGCTTTCATAGAGCAATTTTTCCATTGAGTAAGTAACATTTTGACACAACATGGCCAAATAGTTATGCTAACTGGCTAGCTGGCATGCATTGATTTGTATATTCCTGTTCAAAATGCATCCACTGAAATTGCCTACCTCGAGCTTTCAATCAGATTTTCAGAAACTTTATTGATTTATCACTGAAAATGTCACTAGCACTGTCACTAGCACTGCTGTAAAAAGAGTTTTAATAGGACTGTTTGTAGAATTTAATTTACATGTTAAACAGAGATGAGCAGTGTGATTCGAACAATAAAATTCCATAGTGTGGTATAAACTGCAATTAGTGGGCTGGAACTAACTGTTGTTTGAAAGTCTATACTGTATAATTAGTGCATAGAAAATAAAGTGCTTAGCCTTGTACAAAAGAAAAAAAAAATTATAATGTCACTAAAGTTTTCACTTTTACATAATCCTGCAAAAGATATGAATAAGTTTAAAGGAACAGCTAAAAGATATATTCCATGTTATGGCCTCAATGTTATCAGTAATTCAAATAACTCACTGGTGATGTTTATTCTGAACTCTTTCACAAGTGGTTTCTCCAGAGTTTCATGGTTTACTACACAGGCATATGTAGTGTTTCGATCAGTAAGTTCTGGAATAAGCACCAGCTGGCTTAGACCTTCATATAGACCATCTTCTGTGTGGTTTATTTGGAATTTTTGAGGAGCTCTGATCTCTTGGCCTGCTCGTGTCCAAGAGAATGTGATGTTAGGAGGATTAAAATCCTTCGCCAAACACTCTATTGTGCTATCTCGCCCCAACACCACCTCTGTAAAAGGCACTGATACAGATGGTGGAGCTGCAAATGAAAAATAATACGATTAAGGTAAACTAACTACATGCATATGTCTACACATTCATGCATTCATGCATCCAGTTATTTGCAGCATGGTGTCAGACAAGTTGGTTGGAGTACATCAAGCTCCAGTCAGCCAAAAATAAGAATCTGAGGCAACAATTGGCACTGTTTTACTGATACTATATTAAATCTTTTGTTATACTATGAAGGCATTTAAATGTATAGAATAGTTTAATGCTGAATTTATGGGACAGCATAACCTAGAACTGATGAGGATTTTCAGTGGTTAAAACATCCTTAATTCTACCAGATGTCAAGTCACTATTCCTCAATGCTGGTAGACATTATGTCTGTTTTCTATTTTTATAAATAGCTTACAGGAATATAGATTTTGTGGTGGATTCCACAATTGGGGTTTCATTTGTGTATCACTGAAATTAGATTTACAAATATGTATATAAAATGTACATATAACACAATAGTCTTTTGACACAAAGTCATCAATTAAAAGAAAAAAGAAACATTTTTGTCTGTAATATGTTTGTAATATTTCACGTCATCCAATTTTCTTCAAAATCAGGAAAAGAAGAACAATTTGTTCTATCATTCATATGGCTTATGTTGCAATATTGTAGCATTAGCGTGGATGCTTGTTAACCACATTATGGTTATTTGGTGTATTTGCCTATTTTAATTTAAAAGCAAAATACAACCCCGTCACCTTGTAAAATTATTTTGCTGCCTGAGATGGTTAAATGCATGTTTTCTTATGTTTCATCAACATTCTCATGATGAGATGCAACTTTTTTTAACTCACCCAAAATGATCAGTGTTACATTGCTGAAGTAATCAGTTAGATTGCTCTTTACATGGCACTCATACAACCCCTGACTGTGTGGAGTAACATTGTACACTGTCAGGGGGAAAAATCCATTGAATCCACTGGATGATGCGATCAAGTACTGTTCACTTTCAGTTTCTTTATTGGAAGCAATGATGGATCCGTTGAAGGACCAAGTGATGCTGAAGAGTTTATCATTGTTTGAAAGATAGAATGCGCAGGGCAGGGCAACAGAGGAGTTTAGATGCACAGATATCTCTGTGGGAAAAACTTGAAAGCAAAAGACAGAAATGGGAGAAGACATTCATTTACATTCAAACCAGAGGTTTCAATTATGCAATGTTATGTAATGTTAAAACAGATATCAGAAGAAAATATTTTGAATTGATTTATGCTCTATGTTGCCTGAAATTGGGTCTTCTTCAATTAGTGATTGCTCTTTAAGTATTTGTTGCTTGACTGTGTAAAATCAAGCAACAAAAAAGAAGTATTAATGCATATTTATTTTAATAACTTATAATAATACCAAAATCTAATGTTTAGTGGTGCTAATATATATTTTAAATTGCTTTGATTTAAACTGTGAATAATATTTGTCCTACATACTGTTTAAAACACACCCTTTTTGTGTTTTAAGTTTGTTGATACATGCTAGGATGTAGCTATTGGTTCAATTATAACTAAAAAGATTTGCAGCATGGTGCTTAGTCTTTATTCCATTCATATCTCTAATATACTTATCTGTGCAATTTACCCAGTTTCCAATGCTTCAATTTACATTTAAAATTAAAAATAAAACTGCCATCAATGACAGGACATTGATATTTTTATAGATCAGTAAGAAGGCAACAGTCTCTATTGTAATTTAGAAGCTCAGCTTCATAGAGCTGCATTGCATCCAGAGTCCATTGGAGAATTTCTGCTGTCTCTTTTACTTACTTTAGATTTTTCCACTGAACTTTTCAGGAAAATAGTGGGTGAGATAAGAAACACTTATGTTTTTCTTTTTAGGAGCTAACAGTGAGACCTAATAGTTTTTTTCTTATGTCTATGCATATTTTTAATAGAGAGGCATACAGGCAAAAAAGGAACATCAAAAGTACCAACAAATTGGCACAAACATTGCAACTAGAGTATATAGTTACTTAATGCATTTTAGGGTGGAGACTCTGTACTCTTATTTAACACAAAAGAAATTGGTAAAAGAATGCAAATTCAAAGGCTTTTTTCTTTCAAAGCTCAGTGAAGTTCTGAGTGATTATTTCCATCAGAATTTAAATTCAGCAGAAATCTCTTTATATTTCTAGAACTTGATTTGCTGCCAATATTGCTGTTATACTGCACTACACAACAGATCTATGTTCTATGTATTTATTGTCCTTTGGATTTACAGTCTTGCATTCGCCTCAAACTGTTGTGCATTTGCAATTTATATATTGGGTACGTTATGTGCTGTACTATCGTGTGTCGTTCATATAACTATAACTATATAAAAAACTTCAAATGCAAATAATTCCACTTGAATTGCCTTTAAAATAGTAGAAGCCTGAACATGCATGTTTACAAATTCCATTTGTATATATGCAACAAACTAGGTAAAATGCAAAAAACACACAAAAATTGGACAGTGCATGATTGGAAGAATGTCCGAATTTGACAGAAGAACTTATTTAAGACCAACATGGAGGTGGAAGCTTAATGATTTGGAGTTTTTGAAGCAGCAAAGACTAGAGACTTATTCCAAGTGAAAGGAATACTGAACTAACATGGCTACTGTTCTATAATTAAATGCCAAGCAATTCTGTCTAGATTGTGGCTAATCAAAAACAATTTCACCATACAACATGACAATGTCCCAAAGCATGCCTCCAAGCTCTGTAAGCATTTTATGTTGAGAGCAAACAATCAGCTAAAGTGTTATCTATCATGGAAACAAACTGTCTGGATGCCAAGAATGTGTTATTTGTGTAAAGATTAAAATCTGTACATTTAAATATTTGTTTGGATAAAATACATCTTCATACTGCTAAATTACATAGTTCGTGGCATATAAACATTTATTCACAATTGCAATTCTATTAAGAAATTGTATTACAGTTATATTTACATTTTAAAAACCATAAGACATGCACTCAATCTCAATCTTAATATGAGAAGGAGTTTGTTACATAACCACGTCATATTTGCTTACAAAGAAGTCAAATGTAAAAAGAAACAATTCACCTTTTGTCTTTTTAACTAATTAGTATGAATAATTTATGTAGAAACTAAATAGGACCATGAGCTATAATTTTAAAGTGAATTTTGACTACAAAGTTTGATTGTTTTTAACACATTTAGACACTAACATGGACAAAGATAGAAAGAAAAGTTAGCGCAAAAGAGAGAGATTATAAATACATAATTTGACTCACGGTAGCATTTAACATTAATGTTCAGTTAAATTCCTATTCAAACAAAGCATAAGAGTTGTCTGTTTTTATACACCAATGAGTGTAATTACAATGCTATGTGCACAATATATAGTACATGTGATGACTCTTGTTGCATTACCCAACATTCAGATAAGAGCCATTAACCTGTTTTTCCATCACACATTGTTATCATCATGATCATTAGATCAATAGAAAGGAATGTATGTCATTAACTTAGTGCCAAGTGTAAATTACCTGTCATACATTATTGTCCTACCGACAAAAAAGCTTTGTCCTACCAACAGATTTTATTGTCTAGTTATTTATTAATCTAGAAAGACACTCATCAAAGATAAAGACACTCATTTTGTACCCTTATTCCTCTTGCATTTGTTTATTTACTATCATGTGTGGTGCAAAAATTAAGTAATAATAAACTCTTTTCCATTTTGAGTTAAAAGAGACAACTAATACATAATGGAACTTTCAAATCATGCAAAATGAATAAAAAAATTAAGCAATAGAGTTTGGAAAGTATTGCATCACTCATGCTAAACCAATGAACCTTTACAGTTGAAAGTGATTTGATGGTGTGTTAATAACTTTATGTAACCGCCTGATAAGGGAGTCAGTGAAAGAGCTGCATGCCAAGATTTTATTTATTATAATAGAGCAGCAACATGGGTCAAAAATAATTAAGGTGATAATAATATAGTAAATGCAAAATGAAAAATGTATTACATTAAACTGTTTCTTTAATACACAAACTGATTCTTTAGTATGCGTTTGGAAATATATATATATATATATATATATATATATATATATATATATATATATATATATATATATATACTAGGTGTATATGATACACTGCATTTGGATAATATGGAGAAAACAATCAATTAGCTTAGAGTTCTTTTAGATTAGATTCAGCTTTATTGTCATTGTGAAAGGTACATGTACAGAGCCAATGAAATGCAGTTGCAATTACATGCTACATATTAAGCAAGTTTACTTAGATAAAGATAAACTAGGCAACCAACAAAGAAGTAAATAAATAAATAATAGAACATTGTATTTATGACTGGTTAGTCAAAGTGTTGTCTCTCAGAGACCTTTTGTTACCCTCAGACAAGTTCTAATGCTGTAAATTTCCAAATGCTTTACACGGTTAAACATGTATATTGAACCACATTGCTGCTGACTGTGATTGACTTAACAGAGAACTGTGCCTCTGTATCCTAACAACCATATTGTGATACAAATTTTCCTGCAAATCTCACCTAACACTGTGCTAACCTGTTTGATCTAAAATTGTGATAATTGAATTTGAATACTCACCATGATTTATTAGACTCAGGACACAAAAACACAACAGGACTTTACACATCATGTCCCTTCACTGTTGATCATGCCTTATCTGACACTTTTTTTTACTCCCTCTCTATTAGATAGTAACACACCACCCGCATTTATAGTCACACGAGATAGTGGGTGTTTTTTAGAGTGGGCAGAGGAGAATGAGAACCCAAAAAAAGGAGTGAACTGCATATGTAAGTGATCACCGTTCCTAAAACACTGACAGAAAGTGTGGAGTTAGAAAGAGAGAGAGAGAGAGAGAGAGAGAGAGAGAGAGAGAGAGAGAGAGATTTTAGGACATTGGTCACTTAAAATTCAACCTGGCCACTATCCAATGTTTTAGGCTACTTTATATTCACGGGATATAGTGACCCAGCTGAAATCCTCATTCACTGGTGACCTCACAATGATTAATTACTAGTTGAGTCCCAGTATATCAGAAAGATTACTGTAACTTCTAAAAAAAAGCCATGAGCAAAGAGGAACAAATCATGTAACAGAAAAAAAGGGGGTTGTTTTAAAAATAACCATTAATTTTTAATCCCACCGCCTGATAACAGTCAGTGCAGTCTAGTATGACAGTATAGTGCCTCTCTCTCTCTCTCTCTCTCTCTCTCTCTCTCTCTCTCCCCCCCCCCCCCCTCTCTCTCTCTCTCGCTCTCTCTCTCTGACGGTCTTTATTAAATGTAGAAAATTATACATACATTAAAACAAACACTAGCAATAAATGGTGTAAATTTAAAGGTAGTGTGCATACATATATGTGCACTTGTGAGCCTGACTGTTTCGCCACAAGTCAGTCATTCTCCCTCCACCTTTCTCTCTCTTTCTCTCTCTGTCTCTCTTTGCATCTCACAACTCTTGTATGATGGTAAATGCAAAAAACAAAATTTTTTAAAATCAAAGTAATAGAAAATAGAAAAAAAAGATGGTTAAACACCATATTATTCAGTGAAAACAAAGTGTGTGTTGGGGGGTGTTGGGGTATGGGGATGAAGAGTGTGTGAATAAACAAACAGAGGTTTTTTTTTTGTTATAGGGCTGAGAGAAATACAGGCTTCTCACACAGAGGGTAGCAAGAAAGCCACTGTTCAACAAACTTAATGGACCAACTAGAAATGCCAACTGGTTCAGACTTGACTATCTGCTGGAAAAATAGATGACTTGATTATAAATGTTTTTTATACACAGACTGTATTTAAAAATGCTAGGCGTGTTCACCAGCATCTTTTTTCCCCAAACAATCAAACATAGACAATGACAAATAGGATACCCATAATCACACACAATTAGCAAAACTTGAAATTATGAAGAACACGGGGAAAAAGAACCAATCCCTTAATGGAGAAAGTATGTGAATATTTTACAATTAGACTAGAACACAACAAGCTATATAAAGAAAGGCAAATCAAGGGCTAAACATTGAACACCAGGCCACAAATCTGGAAACACCAATGATAGGATAGAATGGGGTCAAGAATTAGAACAAAAGGAACATAAAGATTATAAGCAAAAAAAGACAAGAGCTTGTTAGGATATGGGAGCACTTTGTCTTTGTGAAGGGAATTTGAAATATATTTTTAACATTTGACACATTCCAGAATATTTTTGCAGGGTTGGATCTCAAAACCAGAGTTTATTAACAGTTTGCTATAGGGAGACATGGGAACCTAAGTGCAAAGACCGACTTGAAAATTTTGTATAGTATCCACAGAATCAGGTCCCAAAAATTCATTACAAAAGCAGTTATTCAAGAACTAAGGAAAAGGTCTTTCTCTTGAGATGGGGCAGAAAATGTTCAGAACAAAGTCTTCTCAGGAAATAGCAAAGCAAAAACAAAACAAAACTAAACAACGCATACATAAATAAGAACTCAAAACATGCAGACACAGAAAAACTAATTTGGAAACAAACCACAAAACTTCAACAATCATGCAAAGACAGACAAAGGGGGAACTTAACACACTGGAGGTGATTCAACGGAAGTGGAAATAATAGGCATCTAAGGACAAAGGGGAAACAATGGCGACATCTGGTGGGTGAATAGAGGAAGCATGGGGGGGGATCAAAATCTAACAGGGACCCCTAGATCCTGACAGTTTCATTCCTTTTTCTATGGAACTGAGATGTAGTTAACTGGAAGATTCAGAAACCTGCCAATGCTCTCTGTGAGCAATGGTTAGTTGTAATCAAGTAAAAAAAAATTGTTTTGTGCACATAGACACCTAATCAGATCCACCTGCTCACCACGTTCAACAGAGACACCATAGAAAGCATGCTGATCACTTTCATCATTGTCTGCTTTGGAAATTACAATATGCACTGTCACTTTAAAACTTCAACTCACATTTACAACCACACCAATACCACTTTGTTGGTGTTTAATGATGTTAGTGTCTTTACTATTATGTAAAATATTTTGTGATTTGTATACTTGCTTTCCCAGACATACTCATGCCTATCGTTCATACTGCCCCCTCCATTCAAACATATTTATGCTCAGCACTTTAATGTCTGCAAAACTGCAACTGAATTGTTTATACACTGCCCATCCAAAAAAAGTCACCACTTTTTTTCATTAACAAATAAATGTACAGTTTAATTTCACAAAGTAGACAAACCATTAGTATTCAGTGGAGAAATAGAAATAAAGTAACTAATGTTAGATATAAAAATATAGTGGAGTATAAGGTACATGCATTTAATCACAATTGTAGTTGAATAGAGTGTACAGTACCAATTCAGAAAAGAGGATTAAGGAGGCCTGTGGTGGACTTAGGGCAAGCACCTGGGCAAAGAAAGTGCTTGAACTCTCAACCTTCTGATCGGTAACCCAACACCTTAACCACTGAGCTACCACCCCCCCCCCCTTTTGCAACAGTCACTGGACCTAATGGACCAACATGCTTCTTTTCCATACTTCAGCAACATGTAATTCTGTCTGGACTGTGGCTAATTGGAACCAACTTCACCACAACCTGTGCTGTAAAGACTTCCTGACAATCCTACTTGTGTAAAACTATTAAAACCTTACTCCAAAACCTACTCCATTACAAGTTATAAGTCACCGATTCTTGACTTGAGTAAAATGTAGAGTATGTGATTTCAACCGTGCTTGAGTATTTAACTCATTAAACGTAGACCAAACAAGTCTTTAAAAAAATAAATAAATAAAGCAATCTTTTAAACAGGTCTCTTTTAACAAAAAGATGTACAGTTTAGTGTCACAAAGTTGACAAACTATTAGATTTTAAAAGAGAAATAAAAATTTTACCATGGCGATGCGGGGGCTTAAACCCTCGACCTTGTGGGGAACTGCACATAAAACCAACCCATCTGAATCGGAATCAACAGTAGGCTCTTCACTGCTATTTGTTGCAGTTACCAAGCCAGCAGAAACTGCCTCATCACTACACAAGTCCTCAGAACTAGAGACCTTTACAGGCATGATACTCTTTCAGCATATTAATGACAAACCCGTGTCTTGTGTTTTCAGTCAGTGTCACTGAGTTTATCTTTAACTGAGTATGGACCAGAAAACTTTGCAGAGAAGGATGAACCAGGAATAGGAAGCAAAACCATTACTTTGTAACCAGGCTGAAAATTCCAGGAAACTGCCTTCTTGTCATACCAATGCTTTATATGACATTGCGACAACCCTAGGGCTTCACAGGCTAGGGTACAGGCTTTGTTCAGACGCTCACGAAATTTGCTTACATAGTCTGAAATATTGTGTCTCATACCACTATCTACTAGAAACTGAATGACCAAAAACAAGGTCTGCAGGATCAATCCAAGAGATTCTGGAACAGCTTCTCTTACTGCAAACAGCACAAGAGGCACTCCTTCATCCCAGTCTTTCTCAGTGTCTAAACAGTATTTCCTTAACATAGATTTTAAGGACTGGTGAAACCTTTCTAATGCACCTTGGTACTCAGGGTGATAAGGACTGGACACATGATGAGTTATGTTTAGCGTTTTCATAACCTGTGAAAACAGCTTGGATAAGAAGTTAGTTCCTTGATCCGTTTGAACTACCTTGGAGCCCAAAAGTGTTGAAAAATTTTATAACGGTTTTGACCACCACTGAAGAAGTAATTCTACAAAAGGGAATCGCTTCTGGAAACCGAGTAGCAGCACACAATATTGTTAGTAAATACTGATTCCCAGACTTAGGTCTAGGCAGAGAACCAACGCAATCAACAAGAACATGTTGAAATGGCTCCCCAAGTACTAGTATAGGGTAAAGAGGAGCTGGTGGAATAACATGATGTGGCTTCCCAGTACACTGACAAACATGACAAGACCGACAAAACTGCACAACATCTTTCCTGAGTGCAGGCCAAAAGAAATGTTTGAGAATGCATGAATACGTTTTTGTGATGCCTATGTGTCCTGACCAAGGATAATCATGGATTAATAATCACCTGAAGTACACCTTGCCTATAAACTGAAGGTACCACAATCTGAAAGACACTGTCAAAAGGTGAATCAATGCGAGACCATTTCCGCATTAAGAGATTGTTCTCTACAAAATAAGCTACTTGTCGCTTTGCCAACTCTTCCTGACTACACAGTTGAAAAATTCTTCTCCAGGCTAGGATCAGCCTTTTGAGCCTAAATAAGTTGTAAACGACTAATAGGTAACTCACCAAGTTGAACATCTGTGCTCTGAATTTTCATTGAAGTCCCTGGGTCTAAAGAACAAGCAGTGGGAGGAGTCAACACAGCAGACTTTGCATCATCTTTAGCAAGAAACAAATCTGATAGGTCGACCACATCTAAAAACGAGCTTTAGCACAAGTCACAGCACATACAGGGAACACGGTGGGGTGATTACGTGACAGATCATCTGGTAAGCAGGACTCTCCAGAACTTCTAAGATTGGAAGGAGTTTACCTCCAGCTATGTCATTCCCTAATATGAAAGTAACACCTTCCACAGGTAAAGACTGACATACCGCTGGTAATCCCCTTACAAAAGGCGTGTGTTCCACAGAAAGACTTGTCTGAAAAAGATAAAACATCAGCTAATATAAATGACTGAGTAGCACCAGTATCACGAAGGTACGGGAGTTTGATCTTTCCCAACTAAAGAACATAGGACTAGGAGCTTGTTTCTGCCTGCATTGCTTCTGCTTTAAACTTGTACAGTTTGCAATTACATGACCAGGCTTATGACAGTAAAAACATCCAGTAGAGCTAGGAGGGGAATTTGACCGACTAGACCAAGTTGTCTTTAACTGCTGATCAGTGGTTACTGAAGGTTAACATACACTCTCTCAAGGAGTCAAAGTAATTTACTTTACTGGAAGCACACCAATTGTCCAACAAGGTTTCTTTCTCTCAGGCAAACGCTACAAAGGTCTGTGAAGGAAGTTTTCAAAGGTTCCAAAACCTTTGCCTGTAGGCTTCAAGGACCAACTCATAAGCAAGGAGTATAGTCATTTTAACTGCCTCATACTGTAAGCTATCGTCTAAGGACAACAGAGAACAAACTTCGAGCTTTTCCAATAAGCTTACACTGGAGCAAGAAAGACAAACCATCTTTTGGCCAATTAAAGGCTATAGCTATACGTTCAAAAACACAGAAATAACTGTCTACTTCACTTTCTCGGAAAAGAGGAACCAACACAATGTTTTTGCTAACATCAAAAGCAGGTGTGGCTGGGACAGAACAAGCAGACCAAAGCATAGGGACACGCCTTACAGGAGGTGCAGGCAGAGAGGACAGTGGCAGAGGAGGGGAAGACAGGTTAAAGGTTGAAGTATGGAAAAGAAGCCATGTTGGTTCATTAGGCTTAATGACTGCCTGCACCTTTGGGACCTGGTATCTCAGTGGGTAAGGTTTTGGTTTACCGATCAGCAGGTCCCCACAAGGTTGGGAGTTCAAGCCCCTGCATCACCACAGTAAAATTGTTATTTCTCTTTTGAAATCTAATAGTTTGTCTACTTTGTGAAATTAAACTGTAAATCTATTTGTTAATTAAAGAGACCTGTTTAAAAGATTGCTTTATTTCTTTGTCTTTTTCGAAAGACTTGTTTGGCGTACTTTTAATATGAGTTACATGGTGTTGAAGTATAGGAAAAGAAGCCAATTTGATTCATTAGGCACATTGCCTGCTTGCACAAGGGAAAAGAGATAGCTCAGTCAGTAAGGTGTTGGTTTACCGATCAACAAGTCCCCGCAAGGTGGGCGTTCAATCCCCCTCATCGCCAATGAAAAATTTTCATTTCTCTTTTGAAATCGAATAGTTTGTCTATTTTGTGAAATTAAACTGTAAATCTATTTGTTAATTAAAGAGACCTGTTTAAAAGATTGCTTTATTTCTTTGTCTTTTTCGAAATACTTGTTTGGCGTACTTTTAATATGAGTTACATGGTGTTGAAGTATAGGAAAAGAAGCCAATTTGGTTCATTAGGCACATTGACTGCTTTCACAAGGGAGAAGAGATAGCTCAGTTGGTAAGGTGTTGGCTTGCAGATAAACAAGTCCCCACGAGGTGGGGATTCAATCCCCCTCATCGCCAATGAAAAATTCCTATTTCTCTTTTGAAATCTAATAGTTTGTCTAATTTGTGAAATTAAACTGTCAAATCTATTTGTTAATTAAAGAGACCTGTTTAAAATATTGCTTTATTTCTTTGTCTTTTCCGAAAGACTTGTTTAAAAGATTGCTTTATTTCTTTGTCTTTTTCGAAAGACTTGTTTGGCCTACTTTTAATATGAGTCACATGGTGTTGCAGTATAGGAAAAGAAGCCAATTTGGTTCATTAGGCCCATTGACTGCTTGCGCAACGGGGGAAGAGATAGCTAGGTCGGTAAGGGGTTGGTTTAACGCTCAGCAGGTCCCCACAAGGTTGGGGGTTCAATCCCTGGCATCGCCAAGGACAAATTGTTATTTCTTGTTTGAAATCTAATAGTTTGTCTACTTTGTGAAATTAAACTGTAAATCTATTTGTTAATTAAAGAGACATGTTTAAAAGATTGCTTTATTTCTTTGTCTTTTTCGAAAGACTTGTTTAAAAGATTGCTTTATTTCTTTGTCTTTTTCGAAAGAATTGTTTGTCCTACTTTTAATATGAGTTACATGGTGTTGAAGTATAGGAAAAGAAGCCAATTTGGTTCATTAGGCACATTGACTGCTTGCACAAGGGAGAAGAGATAGCTCAGTCGTTAAGGTGTTGGTTTACCGATAAACAAGTCCCCACAAGGTCGTGGTTCAATCCCTCTCATAGCCAATGAAAAATTTCTATTTCTCTTTTGAAATCTAACAGTTTGTCTACTTTGTGAAATTAAACTGTAAATCTATTTGTTAATTAAAAAGACCTGTTTAAAAGATTGCTTTATTTCTTTGTCTTTTTCGAAAGACTTGTTTGGCCTACTTTTAATATGAGTTACATGGTGGTGAAGTATAGGAAAAAAAGCCATGTTGGTTCATTATGCACATTGACTGCATGCCTATGGGGGAAAAAATAGCTCAGTTGGTAAGGTGTTGGTTTATTGATTAGCCGGTCCCCACAAAGTTGCAGGTTCATTTCCCTGCATAGCCAATGAAAATATTTTTTCTCTTTTGAAATCTAATAGTTTGTCTACTTTGTGAAATTAACTT